>CM066032.1:642275264-642528768 GCA_033557465.1 Ichthyophis bannanicus
CATGGTTATATGTCATCCCACTCTTTGTGGTTAATTGACGTGGGGTTATTTGCACGTGTGTCACCAGACAGGGTGAATGATGCCCACAGTCAAAATGTGCAGAGCAGGGGTTGAGACTCCATCCCTGCAAGGTTAACGATCTCCAGGGACTGCACAGTCTCCGTGGCCAAAGTGTGGTGCAGAAGACAGAGCCAGTACCTATACGGGACCAGAGGGCCGAGGTTCAAAGCCCAGCTGGGGAACCTGCCAGCCCAGTCCCTATATTGTACCCACCACCAAGCCGAGATAGCCCAGACACCTCCTGTAGTGCAGTGGGACATAAGGCATAGTGGCAAACACCAACATTTTGCCCTCCACTGCAAACCAAAAATAACAATGAGCAATACCTACATTGCCCAGGCCCACAAAATGCAGTCCCGGTGAGTGCCACAATTTCGCAACGCACGTTGTCATTAGGCTGTTCCATGAGATCGAAGGACATGCCCAGCATGTTGGCAGGACGAGGGAAAGGTGGTGGAGGGGGTAGGGGGTGCTAAGGCCACACGAAAGGACAGTGGACCTAGCCATGTGTACAGGCTGACACGCTGTCCAACTGTAACAAATCCCCCCCACAGGGCCCCCTTGTGGGATTGTACCAAGTTGCCCACCATCGGTCTGCCCCAGGGAATACAGGGCCCTATCCATGGTCAAACACGGTGGTGCAGTGCACACAGACAGTGCTGGGTGTATGCAAGGAACATCAGAAACGTCAAAGGTTTCAATGGACCAGCTGGACGTAACCGACAACTCCTCTCCACATAGTTTATCACCACACCAACACCGTGGTAGTGAGGACATATGCTACCGGCATTGGTATATTAACCCCCAGTCTATTTTACCACATGCGCATCATGACCACCATGAAAAATGGTGGCATTACCCAGAGCAGAGTCTAGCAACATGCAGCTCCTGGTAGGGCCCACACCCACACCACTTCTGGTTCCATTGCTGCCCTAATACAAAATGCCAGTGCTGCCATATCTATGAAAACACCCCCATGCAGGTAGATGTAGCTCATACATATTCATGAGGGACAGCACTAAAAATACGAATAGTCGTGTGGCAGTACCAGGGACTGGGGTTGGGAACCCCTGCGGTTAAAGCAAAGCAGCCACCCAGAGTGGGCAGGACACACCCACACCTAGATCATCCCACAATGCCTTAACCAATTGCCTCAATGCACACCCCCCCTGGAGAGGCATGGACATGGGCCCTGCATGCATCTCCACATTACCAGAACATGCATACCTTAGCAATGACACCCATCATACCTGGGTACACGGTTACACACGCCCTCAAATGTTTGCTAGCGTGAATGGTAGATTAGGACATTCCTACCGGATAGTCACTGTTTGCTCTCTGAGCAACATCCGAACAAAAATCACTACATACAGCTAGGAGAAAAATGATACTATGTATGGGCAAAAACGAAAAACACACCCAGGAAAAGGCACCAGCTAGACCAGGACCGGACGCTGTGGAAGGGGCTATGGAGCGCGGAGACCTAAGACCTGAAAATTCAGTTCCGTGTTGTATTCAGCATGTACTGGGCGTGTCACTCGTTATGGTTGTCCATAAACATCACTGTTGGCTGCGTGCTTGGTTAACATTTCATTCCCCTGTTGTCCGTGTGGAGGTCAGTTGGGGGGAGTTATTTGCACATTGTCACCAGACAATGGTTTTGAAAGGGACCCCACATCAACAAATGTGCATATGCAGGCCATGTTGATACATCTGTGGGTCAGGTCTGCCATCCACAGGGACTGCATTGTCTTCTGTGGACACAGTGTTGGCTGGCAGTGGGGACACCCAACAGCCACCGTATCCCCCCCTCTAGTTTTGCTGAGGGTTCACAGTTGCAAATCCCATCTGGCGGCTCCTGCCAACCCAGTCCACCAGAATTTTAACCACACCGCTTATACCCCCCATTACAGAGAGAGTATGAATCGACATACATCACTGATTGCATTTGAGAATATAAGAATTTTTTGTAGTTATGTTTTGGTTGCCAACAAACATTTTCTTTTACTCATTTTGTTTTACCCAACCACTGCACAACACACTCATAATAATCACATATGTGCCATTAACCCCTACCCCCGAGCAGAGTCTCCAAAATTGCATTCATGGAGTGCTACAACGCAACACAGTGTTACATCAGCTTTTCCAAGATTAAGCACATGGCAGCATGTTGCCGGAAGGGTAACACGGTGGTGAAGGGGGCAGTGACGGATTAGCCACAGAAGACAGTGGCCCCTAGCCATGTGCAGGCTGGGCACCGTCCCACCTTGCAACAGATAGGCCCTGTCAGATGTTACAGGGTTCATTTTGTTGGAATCTTCTTTATCCCAGAACAACTCCAGTCCAATTCTTCGCTGGCAGCACAGGGGTGCACTGCCAAACAGGACAGTGTATGACAAAGAAAAGAATGTGGCACAGGTTCAAAGCCCTGCCATATCATGCACCACATTATTGTTTCCACAACGAAAATGTGATAGTAAGGACTAATCCTTTATTGCTGGGGCCATATGCATTGGTCATACACCTATCGTTGCAACCCACTGATCACGGACACCAAGGGACCATCAGGGGCAACGACATACAAGCAGTAGTCTCACAAATGCAGTCCTGGAGGACCAAACACCATTCACTGTTCCATGCTGCCAAGTATAGAAAATGTTTTGTGTTGTCATATACCTGCACCACCGGCCATTGGCATTTTAGCATGTAGCACATGCATATTCAGGAAGGGAAAGCAGGAAAAACCACGGAACAGTGGGTTGTAATCCAGGCCTCACATCTGGAAACCTCGGCTGTTTGAAAGACAGCAACCAAACAGGGGCAGACCACACCCACAACCCACACCCTACATGGCCACATTTGGACAATGCCTCCTGGAGAGGCACGACATTGGGGCCCTGCGTGCATCTCACAAAATACTAGCAGTGCTGCATTCCTTAGCAATGTCAACCCCTACACCATGGGTATATGGTAAACAGCTGTCAAATGCCTTGCTCATGAGTAAATGGCAGATAGATAAACCCTACGTTACGCAAATTATGCTCTGTGAGCTCCATCATGAAAATCAGTCTGTTGTCTGAAGTGGGGTGCATCAGGTCTGGTTCTCAGACAGTGGGGTACCACCCTGGGGAGTGACCACCCAACGGTTATTGCGTACAATATATCATGCCTGTACTGTGCCCAGGGATGGTATGTGGTGGCCAAGGTTGACAAACGCATATATTAGTAGGCACAATGCTGGCATACTGTGTGTGAGTGTGTGTCTGTCTATACAGTGTGTGTTGGCTGCAAACACCACTTCCACAGGACCATCACACTGCCCAGCACTGGTGCCAGTATTGGCCTGCCAATGTGCATAATGAGGCAGCAAGGTACCATGGGTATAGATTCAGGACAGGGTGGGAGTGGGGCCAGGATGCATCATGCACAGGGCCAGAGGGCACTGGCTGAGGGACCACTGTAGTGGTTGGCCACCACCCACACAGGAGGGTGGCCTCTGTATGTGCCTGGTGGGGTTTGTACAACACCCTGAGCTGTGCAGTGACGACAGCAAGGGATAGGCAACCCCCATAGTGATAGATAGTATCTCTGTGTCCATGTGTTGTTTTGTTGTTGATTTTTTGGCTGATATATATGGGTTTTTTTTTTTTCGGTGTTGGTTCTGGGGCCCAGTCACTGACCTCTCTGCTGGTCGGCACGGCCATCCTAGTTCTGGGTGCATGCCATTTCCAACAAGGACCAACTAGCAGACTGTCCTCAGTTGGTTTGTGTCCTGATGGAGTGCTGTGCAGCTGGTTGGGCGTGATTGAGGCTTGCCGCGGGAGAATATCAGCTAGTGGTGGGGCCCAACGTAGCAGATCACGGCATACGGTCTGTCAGATTATTATTGTAAGGGATGTGGAATGCCTTAAACAGGACGAACTAGCAGGATGTTACGCAGCTGGTCTGTGTCCTGATGGAGCGCCTTGCAGGAGTGTGCGGTGGCTGATGGCTTGCTGCAAGGACAATATCAGCATGGGGGTGGGGTGCAAACCGAGCACATACAGGCCTAATTGTCTGTCAGATATTGTGTTATGGATGTGTATACAGCTGCCATGACTAGGCATCGGTAGGGTGTCTTTATTTCACAGTAGGACTGGGGATGATGGTCTACTTGCTGACGCACCATTGGCAGGGAGGGTAGCATGTAGAGAGGAGGACCCTGCGTGGCAAAACAGGGGGGGGGCGGGAGGAGGAGGGGGACCCAAATGGTGGTACCTACCAACCTAGGTATCAATAAAGGGGTTCCCCCGGACTCAGGACAGACAGCGATATCCAATGTTGTTTCTGCAGAAAGAAACCTATCTCACAGAGTAATAGTGCATTGGAGCTCGGGCCATTGGCCTAAATTGCCGTTGGAGGGTGTTGTGGGACCGTGGTCCTGGGTTGCTCATCGCACCCTTAGGTGGAGCACACGTACCCGAACAATGTGGCGGTGTGTAGCTACTCTGTGCCCGGACAAACACCCACTCAGTTACACCCTACCAGGCCGAGTTGATGTGGGGGTGGCACACGGGAACATCCCCATACCAGGACTGGAGCGGTCAGGTTGCAGTCCCCATCCTGTGTGCATCTGTGGGGAATGGTGATTTGCATGTGCAGTGACATCCATGGGGCACGGGTGGCAAAACCCTATACACATCACAACAGCAGGACTGTTCTGTGATGGTGACGTGCAGGCTTCTGCAGCCAGCCTGGCTTTTGCTAAACAGCTATAGTGCGGTAGTCCAAAGGTTATGTCACTTGCTGTGTAGCCAGAAGAATAATGGGTTCAAAAACCAGTGTGGTAATGTGGATAGGCTTGTACACAGCCTATCCATCTCAAATCCACCTATTTTTATGCATGATATAAAACACCCGCGGCATACTGTACAACATAAGGTGTGTCTGAGGGTGCTTTAGAGGGCGCCCTATAGGCCACCTCATGGCTTGCCAGCCATACAGTGTGCACTATACATTATCCTGTTGTGGAAAACATATATGGTGACCTATAGGGGACATTCTAGGTTTGGTTGGCGGACAGTGCACTGTAAACATGTGCCCTATGGCCCGCCTTATGTTAACATGCTGTTGAGAGTGCGGTTGCTAGTAGTGATACAAAAAGAAAAAAAAGCCACCTACAACCAAACAACATTAATACATACTGTTTGAGCCAAAGCCGTGTTCACTGGGCACTGTGAGGTATTGAAACCGCTGATAACTGCACCAAGTAGGTCACTGTTTGCAAACATTGTGCTGTTGGCTCTGGTCCTGTGCGTGGATATCAGCGAGACCCCTTATGCGATACAAAACGCCAAACATAATTAACAGTACGCAGCCCAATGACACCCATTAAGAACAGTGCGCCGTTCCAAAACGCACACAAAAAGTACAGTGCGCTGCCCTATGTCGTCCAAATGCTTAAGATGTCTCGTAAAAACATATTACCTATCCAAAGGTGTTGCTACAGCTGTGCATGTCCGTTTGCACACAATGGGGAAATCGAACCCATGGCCAGGGAACATTGCTCAGTGGTCATCACTGTTGTACCACGGATCTGTTGTTTTGGCCTACGGCCAGCAGCGTGCCACCTAGCCTTTCCACGCGATAATGTAGGCAGCGCACATCGGCCGCGCACAAGTACGGCCGCTATATTCTCGGTGTTTTGTGTGTTACCTACCGAAACTGACCACCACTCATATGCCACATGCCCAGTAATGGGGACCCGCACAGTTAGGTGTTTATCAAAAAAACATCCTAAAAGTGTTCATTTAAACATGAGGAAATACATCGGTGCTATCTGTGGGCTGCAGAGGTCAATAGACATACAGTTGTTCACACACTAACCACTGTGTATGAAAGCAGCGGGCATGTTCAATGTGCATATATCCCCGCACGCAGCCATGCGGAAACGTTGCTATGCGCCTATCTCGGTCGAGTAGCCATGCGCCACGGCATGTTCGGCAAACGATGTGCGCAAATGCGGAAGATGAGTTGTGTGCGGCACGGCTGCTACACGTGCAAAAAAGGAAAATTGGCGCCCAGCACAAGGCAGCAGGCATTCTCTAGAAGAGCGGTCCGTGAGATGGCATTCACTAATAGGGCCAAAACAGGATAAGCTCTTCCCAGGAGCCTCCAGGGGAAGCGACACTGCAAAGGTGCTGAGGGCCTAGGGAAACGCATAACAAGGCGTTTTCAACCGTGTGGCTGAAAACAAACGTGAGGTAGGTAAGGGTATGGCAGCATAGAAACAATAGCCATATACAAACACTGGGGTGAGGGTAGGTGACCATGCACGGGTGTGTAGGTGGTTTACAGCAGAAATGTTACAGCAAGGCTACAACCGCATGTAGATATCTCTATGTATCACATCTGAGTAGTATTCCATGTATGCAGGTGTGGCTGGATTATGGTCACATAGGGCATGATGCAATCATGCAGTCATGCAATCTGCCTCTGTTGAACAGATAAAACATATTGTAACACAGCTAGGCCCGAGATCTGTGCTATAGTCGCCGGAAACATCATGTGCTGATGCTGGGGCTGGATCTGCCGGCTAACACATATGGCCAGTCCGTAGTTGGCTAGCGAATCTGCTCTGCATACACATGGTCTGGTCTTACCACCAGCCAGCCCAGGGGTTATGCGGCCCCAATGTTGTTCAAACGCAAAACTTAGGCTATTCACCGGAGCCATGAGAGGCCATCAGGTTGGGCCCTGCAATCACCCTGGGAGCTATGGGGATGTCCCACTAATGTTGCCGAAGCCCATCGGCCCTATACCCTGGAGGTACAGAGAAAAACCCCAATTACAGTACATCACAATCACCCTGCAGATATGGGGATGTTTGGCTAAGGGTTGTTTTAAACCACCATCCCATCCCCAGGAGTACAGAGAAGCCGTTCCAAACTGGGCCTGTGTCATGCTGTTAGATATGGGAATGTCAAATACTGTTGTTTAACCCATATCCCAATACCCAGGAGTTACAGAGAAGCCTTCAAACTGGGCCCTGTTGTCAGGCCTGCTAGAGATACTGGGAATGTCCAAATACTGTGGGTTTAAAACACATCCCCCTTATTACCCAGGAGTTAACAGAGAAGCCCTCAAAGGGGGCCCCCTGTAATCCTGTAGATATGGGAATGTTTACTAATGGTTTAACCCACATCAGCCCATCCCAAGGAGTTAAGAGAAGGCCCTCAAAAATGAGCCCTGTGGCATCCTGTAGATATGGGAATGTCAAAGCTGTTGTTTAACCCATACTCCCAATCCCCAGGAGTACAGAGGAAGCCTTCAAAACTGGGCCCTGTGTCATCCTGTAGATTTGGGAATGTCAAATACTTGTGGTTAACCCATACTCCAATCCCCCAGGAGTACAGAGAAGCCTTCAAAAGGGGACCTGTGTCATCCATGTAGATAGGGAATGTCACAAATACTGTTGTTTAACCCATCCTCCCAATCCCCAGGCGTACAGAGAAACAGTACAGAGAAGCCTTCAAAAACTGGGCCCTGTGTCATTCCTGTAGATATGGGAATGTCAAATTACTGTTGTTTAACCCATCCTCCCAAGCCCAAAGGAGTACAGAAGAAGCCTTCAAACACTGGGGCCCTGGGTCATCCTGTAGATATGGGGAATGTCGAATCACCTGTTTGTTTAACCAATCCTCCCAAGCCCCAGGAGAGTACAGAGAAGCCTTCAAAACTGGGCCCTGTGTCATCCTGTAGATATGGGACTGTCAAAATACTGTTGTTTAACCATTCCCCCTATCCCCAGGAGGACAGGCGAAAGCCGCAAAGGGGGCCCACTGTCATCCTGTAGATATGGGAATGTTTACTACTGTTGTTTAACCCATCATCCCCAATCCCCAGGGATTCAGAGAGGCCCCTCAAAATGAGCCGGTGTCCATCTTGTAGATATGGGAATGTAAAATTACTGTTGTTTAACCCAACCACCCAATACCCAGCAGTACAGAGAAGACTTCAAACTGGGACCTGTCTCATAATGTAGATATGGGAATGTCAAAATAATGGTGTTTAAACCCATCCTCCCAATCCCCAGGAGTACAGAGAAGGCTTCAAACTGGGCCCTGTGTGTCATCCTGTAGATATGGGAAATGTCAAATACTGTTGTTTAACCCATCCCCTTCTCCCCAGGAGTACAGAGAAGCCCTCAAAGGGGGCCCCCTGTTCACCCTGTAGATATGGGAATGTTTACATAATGCTGTTTAACCAACATCCCCATCACCAAGGAGTTACAGAGAGGCCCTCAAACTGAAGCCCTGTGTTCATCCTGTAGATATGGGAATGTCAAATACTGTTGTTAACCCATCCCACTTATCCCCAGGAGTAGAGAGAAGCCGTCAAAGGGGGCCCCCGGTCATCGTGTAGATATTGGTATGTTTACTAATGCTGTTTAACCCCCACATCCCCATCCCCAGGAGTACAGAGAGGCCATCACCACTGAGCCCTGTGTCATCCTCGTAGATATGGGAATGTCCAAATACTGTTGTCTAACCCCATCCCCTTATCCACAGGAGTACAGAGAAGCCCTCAAAGGGGGCCATCTGTCACCCTGGAGATATGGGAAAGGTGTGCTAATGTTGTTTAACACATCCTCCCTATCCCCAGGAGTACAGAGAAAGCCTTCAAAGCGGGGCCCTCACCCACCAGGTGATTTGGGTTGGAGTGTGCCTATGCTGTTTAATCCATTCTCCCCATCTACAGGAGTGTCCTGACACCTGTGTATGGTTGTAATTTAAACGACCTACGTAGATGATGCATTTCCCTGCTAAGGTGCTGTAAGGACACACAACACCCATGGGGCTGGAAAGCGGACTGTAACGGAGGTTCTGGGGGGGGGGGGTTTTTGTGTCACACATATATATAAGCTTATGTTGGATAGTTATACACCATCTCATACAGTCTATGGGTCTGTGAGCTTCACAAACACACCCCTCAAGCAGGGGTATAGGCAGCAGGGACAGATGGTGGTCACAATATTCTATGTCCATGTCGTGCAATCCACGTGTTTAGGCCGGAACGTTGTTTCCCCAACCTTATGTGTGCATATCCCACAGGGTGGAGGACCTGAGGAAAGAAGGCCCGTGACCTTGAGGCTAGTACCACCCGGAGTATCTTGAGCGTTGCAGCAGGGGGCCGGGGACAAACCACCAAGATGGTGAGTTATCCCAGGGGAATAACTTTCATCAAACAAATGTCACATTGACCTACAAGCCGGGGTGTTACCTGCAATAATGTACAGGTGTTATGTGACACACATGGACCGGCCTGTAATGTATGTAATCTTTTCCCTATATAGACCACAGCAGTGATGGACACGGAGGATCCCCCAACCCACCCGCAGACGGCCCCACAACACGCTTGTGGACGGGAGGAGAGAGAGGTGGCGGAGGTGAAGGAGGAGGAGGAAGAGGGTGGAGGCGCAGGTGGCGGATCTGCAGGACAGAGGATGTGTGAGGGCGTCAGAGGATGCCAGATTGAGGAGGATGGGGCCAAATGATGGACGATGTGGTGCTGGTGCAGGACTCTGCACGTGGCGGCGGGAAGATGGGGAAGCGGAGGGGAATGTGGGCCACCAATCACCAGCGGCGGGCATGTTGTGCAAGGTGTGGGGGATGCGGGGGAGGGAGGGTGGGGGGGGGCATGGTGGGATGTCCCTGCGGGGGTGTTAGCATGGGTGGAGGGGGTATTGGGGGGGAGTTTGGGGGGGGCGAAAAAAGGCAGGGCGGGGGGTTTGGGGGAACACAGCACAGCCACAGGTCTATGTGGACCACCGTTCAGACCACCACAGGGCAGGAACAGTGGGAGGGACAGACATCATAGTGTCACCGCGCCATCCACTGCCACCAACATATCACATGCACATGACCAGCACACAGACCACCGAGACTTTGTGTCTGTGTGCTGGCCAGGTGTATGCACGATGGGTGGTTGGCAGTGGATGACGTGAGACGAGCGACCATCCGTTTGGTGATTTCATGCACTGCAGTGTCTGACGGGGGGGGGGGGGGGGGGGGGGGGCTCTGTCCAGCAGGTTGAACGCTGATGTTGCACAGCTGCAACATTCAACGTTCATCTGCTGGAGACCGGTCACAGGCAGCATTGATGGCACCTGTGACTGCCACATGTAGGCCTGTGCTGTGCTTGTGTTACACAAACCATTTACAGGCTGTGGGTGTTTGTTGTATGGCATGTTGCCATTTTGTTTTTTACGTTACTCAAATTAAAGGTGGACGTTGTTTTTCTGGACACAATGGTCATGTGTTCCCTTACACACTCACCATGGATGTAAGCATGGGATATGTATTGTGGAAACAGGATATGCATTGGACAGTTTGACATGGATGTCATATGTGGGACTTGCTCTAAATGCATTCATGGGGTCCTATCCATGGTGTGTGAGGGTGTGTGACACCTTGGTAGGCGTATGCGTTGTTGCGTCGGAAGGGAATTCCCGGCGGAACATCCATGTCACATGGGTGGCGCTGTGACATTCCACAGATCTGTCAGTGGTCATTATGGCAAACACATATGCATGCCACCCATGTCCGTCAATGCCACATGCCATGCCATGGTGTTGTTTGCGGCAGCCAATGTTATCAGTGTTCCAGCCAGGGGCAATGGTAACACCATATGCGATCAATGTATGGCTGTATTAAGGGTATTGGGCAAATACTGATGGGTGGTGAGTAGTCATAATGGCAAACCCTGAGCCAGTTCCCCAGCCACCACATCGGGGGGTGTGTAACGGGGCATGCTACAGCCAAGGGCCAATGAACACACTCTGTGCAGGTGACACACGGACAAGTGGTGCCATCTGTGTAGATGTACCTGCCACTGCAAACAGGACAACAGGAAACTGCGTGGGTGCTGGTCAAATGTTAACCAGCAAAACATGCATGCACACACACCATAGGGGAGCACAGGGACAATGATTGTATGCACACGTTGCAGCTATGTAATCATATACATTTATTCACACAGAATTACTTTTTCCGCCGTGGCCTCCCACGTCTGGGCCGTCCCAGTTCCCCCTCCCCTGTTGGGGCACGCCCATGCTGTGCATGTGGTGGTGGTGGAGGTGGTTCCGAGCGTTGCAGCAAACCAACGATGCTCTCCAGGGCCACAGCAATTCGTTCTGATGGCATGGCTCTCACATCATCACGCAATCCCCTAAGTTCCTGCCGTAACAGGTCCACAGAATTGCAAATAGCTGCAGCTGCCTGACGATTGCCTGTGGGTGGAACAAAGGGTGGCCATGAGACACATCCCGAGTAAAACAACCATCACATACAACAATGTTACGTATGTAGCACCACATTCTCCTTGTGATTGGACATTCCTATTGAATACATGGACATATTAGCAGAAAAAACCTTGTCAGCAATTATACTGTCCCAGCCCCACACAGCACATTGCTCGTTGTGGGATGTGGGGGTGAACACAGGTATACACTGGATGCGCAAAAACGCCCACATAATGCGTACATTACAATAGGCCCAGGAACAGATAGCAGACACATGTCCACTTTGTACGGGGGTGCAGCAAGTGCGCTGGGACAACATCCACACCTGGGGAGTTGCATTGGTGATGCTGTTTGTTTGAGTACAACTATGAAAGGAGGCGCCACACTTGTATTAATAAGTGCATCAAGGACAGGACACAAAACAAGCAGATGTGACACTGCAAGATGCGCTGGCAGCACCAGCATAAGCAGCCTAACATGGCCAGGTCCACTGATGGACACATGTGTCTCTGAACACAGAGGTTTACTTGCACCTAGGGCCAACAGAGAAAAAGGTCTCATAACAAAGCACGTCCACCTCCCTACACCTGGGGAGTGGGTGGACAGAGCATGGGTAGCACCAGATGATGCAGCACAGGGGGACAGACGGCACGATTGAACACACAGGGTTATGATGTGCAAACACCTGCACATGATAGCCACTAGGGATGTGTGCTTAGGGACAGAGCTGGGGGGGGGATGTGTGACCCAGGTTGGCAGCAGGGGTATCACCTGTGTGGTGTATATTCATTCCAAGAACAAAAGTGGCCAGGAGCTGAGCTGTGTGGTCAGGTGTGTGGGTCCCAACCCATGGTATTGTGAGAGACATTGTTAGATCTAGAGAGGAATGGCACATGCGGATAGCCCTGTCTGGATGTCTAGCAGCATACCTTTGTATTGTACATACAGTGAGTCTGCAAGGGACCTGTAGGCCACCCAAACCATACCGACATGACCAGTCGCCCTGTCAGTTCTGTACACTGTACAACATGTGTGTCAACACACATTTGAACTGCTAATGCCACATCGTATGATTGTTTTTGCACCAGAAACACAGACTGTAGGGTGTGGGGTCGTTGTGACATAGCAGTACACACACTGTTCAGGTTTGCATATGGTAGGTCGGATTCGCAATGGACCAGGGGACATTGGGCATTGTTTCACCTGTCACACGCCTGTGCTGCTGTGATGAGGCTGGCTGTTGCTGTTCCAATTGGCGTATTGAGGTTATGACCCATAACATGCTGCAACATAAACAACATCTCACTTATGTGTGCATCTGTAGGTTTGAATGTACCATAGGCTGTTATGTTGTGCGGCACAGTGCGATGAGCTAACATACACTGTGCCGTTCTGTTGTTCAATATGTCTACAGTCTACGGTAATTATAACATATTGCTCCAAAAAATTGCAAAAATGCTGATATATATTATTCTTATGCACTTAAATAGGATCAAAAAGAGTGACCCAATAAACTTCTCATATATATAAGATATACCCCCTTACAAATATATATATAATATATATATAAATATATATAAAACCCCCTACAAATATGGATTTGTACAGTCTACGGTAGGCAGACATGTCACAGCTGTGTATGGTATTCTTGACATCCACACACACCCCCCAAACAGGGTCTAATGGTTTGTGTGTGGTGGTTGTGCCAGACCTTGGTCACAATGTTTGCCTCTCATCTGTGCGCATGTGTGTGGGGACACATCTTTGCACGCCTTAATAACCACGTCCTGACTGAGGTGCACAGAATGTGTGTCTTGCTTAAGATCAACATCAACACATATTTGTTAAACTGTACATGTAGGCTGTATGTCAGCATTGCAGAGGTGCTAGGTTATGTCCCAGGGGAAGTTACTGTGTTTGCACATGCGGAATCCTGACATGTGGTATAGTGTTATGTCATGTAGGTAGGCCGGCCATTGTGTGGAGTGGATCACATATAAGATACTCCCATACGATGCACAGCTGATATTGTATGAACACTCAGCATACAAAACTTTGGGGGTAACAAAGTTTTGCACCACCTTCTGCATCTTGACGTGCAGATCTGCCATGTGCTCTCAGCTGTGCCAGCAGCACATCCTCCCCACACACCTCCTGGCTGGTTGGATGTCTTGCGGTAGGTGAATGAGAACCCATCGTCGTATCGCGCATCATGTCTGCCTCCACGGGCCCCTCGGCAGAGGTTATGCTGTCACCAGACACACCAACCTCTGGATCCTCCATGATGTGTTTCGCACGCATCGCAAGCCCCCTCCGCCACCTCCTCCTGCTCCTCCTCCTCCTCCTCTCCCCCTCCTCATGTGTCATCATTGTACTGTAGTCACCTGTATTGTGGGCACAAGATGACAACACACATATGACTGTGCAATAACAGCTACGTATACGTGTGTGTTGCAGAATACACATACCTGCTGGTGTGGGGTCCAAACAAGAGTGCTGCAGACAGGGCCCCCTTCACACTCACATACCTGTCTCTCTTCAACATGTACCTTTACCAGGGAAACAGGTTTGTGTGTAACCTCTGCACACCTTGTGTGTTTTCCATGCCTCTTAGTCTGCTCCAATTGTTCATTTAGCCACCACCCCATTTCTCAAACCACCTGGCAAACATATGTTCACACAAGTAAGCACATAACTGACAGGTACACCTGTAATTGCATACACCGGTGTGGGTGTGCCTGCCATCTTGAAGGGCATATCACATTGGGACATACTGTCATCACAGTGCTCCATGTGTTTGTCTCCAACATACAATGGAGGTAGCTACCAATGTAAATCAACACTGGGCCATTGACAGGCACATGCAGCACTGTGCGTATAGTATGGCACATACACATTCACATCTCACAGGCGACTGCAATATGACAGCTGAGGAGAGGCAGTGTTGTGGGTGGAGGTAAGGGGTTGTTAGACGTAGACATGTCTGGGACAGGTTGGAGGACTGATAGGATGAGGGACACATGCTGAATGTGTCCCTGGAAACATGGCAACAGAACATGGTGACACAGGCCAATACACAGATGTCTGCAGCTCTGAGGATGTACAACATGTTTAACTCAGGACAGATGTCATCGTCCCAACACAGGCCATGTTTTCATGTCCCCACAGGGTCAGGTGTTGTATGGACACATCTGCCCTTAACCCCATGGGCATACGTGTATCACTGCACCTTGACAAGTCATTGTCAGACACATGTGATAGGGGAAGGTTACCAGACACCATGCTGCACTCGGTACCTGCTGTGATGCCAGGCGTACATGCACTGCTCTTGAGATACGCTCCTTATGTCATACACTGTGGTCTCTCAGTCCTTTCCAACAGTCACATATGTCCACATTTGCTTGCAGTGTGCACATGTGGACTGTGAGGTGACAGACGGCGATAGGCACAGTCACAGATCTAACGCGTTGTGTGATGTGCATGACCTCTTACGCCTGCCAGATCTGCAGTGTCCAACTGCTCCATATTGTGGAGTGACCTACCCTGTCACACACTGTGTAACGTTAGTGGGCAAGGTGTAGTCCCACTGGTATTTTGGAGGGGGAGGAGCACCTTATAGGGACACCTATTGCCCCCGTGGCTGACACCACAACCAAGCCAATGTTGGCTACGTGACATATGTCTTTGAGAACACTATTCAGCTGTCCCCCTGTGTATTGCACCTCCTGGTATTGGCTTGATGTAACCTTTGGGGTGTGAGTGTTCTGTTTCTGTTTCACAGAACAGGGTATGAAGGTGTAGAGCACACACCTCTGACAGCAGCATAGTTAAATGCTAGCACAGTTACATACCTGTAAAAGGTGATCTCTGGGAAAAGCAGGAATCAGTCTCCACATATGGGTACATCGGCAACCAATGGAGCCTGCACAGGCATACCTACCCGTTTCCAAACAGTAAGCCTTGGGCAGCATACCTGGGGCCTGTACACTGACGTCCTGCCCTCTCCAGAGCCTCTCTCCATTAGGGTTCCCAAGCTGAGACAAGGGTGAGTTGCGAATAGGAGGATAGCTGAAAGGATAAAACTCATGGGGAGCTGGGAGGGTTGTCCAGACTACTACGTGCTGTTCACAGACATCACCTGTTACACCTAGCTCCGGAAACAAGCAGGAATGTGTGTTCACATATGTGGACTCCCTAGCTATGGAGGCCAGGGGAAGCTCCCTGAGATTTGCAGTGCCGAGGCACAGGTGGGCATCAGTCCCTCACGTATCTCCACCATCCCATGTGGGATGGAGGGTGGGATTTGGGATGAATGGACCTTCAATGAAAGACAAACAACTCACCGAAGGACTACTGGGGGGGGGGGGGGAGTCCGCAGTATGCATGATAAGTGCATTACACATATCATATGAACTCACATATATAATGTTTACGGACTGGATTTTAGGGGTGGAGGGCAGGATGGGGTCTGCTGGATACGTAGTGACGGGATTGTCACGGCGACATCACAGCAGTGGGGATGACGGGCCTACCTGGAGCGAGCAGGTGATCCAGGTGTCAACTGGTTTGGATTGTGATGGCACGTCCCCAATGGCAAGCATTATGGGACACATCTGGGACCTTCTGGAGACCCATCTTCCGAAATAATTAGGTATGACAGACGCAGACCGACCGACTGAGACACCTATCCCAGTCCTTGCGGGGAGAGCGGTTTATGGGGGTAACCGCATTCCCTAGTAACATAGATGTGTCATCAAAAGGGAATACATGTACACTGTCTGTCCAAGCTGCTAAGAGATATGAAAGACATATACGCACGAAGCTTCAAGGGTAGGGAACCTAAGTAGACATGGATGCTGATAGCATCATACTGCATCATAGTGCATAACAGGCTCTTCAGACTGAAGAATAGTGTGCGGATGGGGATATACACTGTCTGATACGTCAGTCAGTTCACTCTCTTACATGGACAGTGAGGTGAACGTATGTAACATATATCAATCCCTACGAGGTATCCCCACAGACACATATCTAGGTACAGATATACGCACATATCTGTATTTCAGGATATGTTTGGAGACATGTGTGGACATATATACATAGGCAGCTATATTTATATGTTTGTATATAATGTTCATAATAAAACACATATCTATATGTATCCATCTATCTATCTATCTATCTATATCTCTCTCTATCTCTATCTCTATATCCATATATATCTATGTATAGTTAGATCTATATCTATATCTATATACACACATTTATCTCCATATATATGTGGCCCATGAATATGCACCGGCAGCAAATTGACATATGTATGTAGAGTTATGAGGACCTATTCACATACATGACTTTATTCTTGACGACACATGTCTGCCACTGAGCCCCACAGTTAGTTTGGGATGGGGTATGTGAGTGTGAGACATTCTATTCGTAACAGGAGGCCAAGCCCACCTGACAGATACAATGATCATCAATCTCCATGGCATACAGGGATGCAGTATTGCAAACAGCGAATCACCAGGATGGTTGGGTGACAACAGGGGATAAGCCCAGTCTGTGCGGACATGGCTAACATCTGTTAGATATCTAACATGGCAAAGGTACAGAAATCCAGCCGACGGATACCAAGGGGACACACTGGAGGGATATGGCGGTACTATGCGTTCCCAGTAGCCGTGGATAGTCATGCATGAACATTCCACCCTCTATACAATACAAAACCAGAGGTTGCAGTAAACCCACACAGACCTCTGATGGGGTCATAAACCTTGTCTAGCCATATAGCGTCGCCCTATGAGGATGGTGTTCGCTCTATATCAGGGCCCTCATAGTGGATGAGCTCTCTGAGAGTGCAGAGAGCATATGGAGGTTGAATTTGAATGAACTGTCTGTAAGCAGATACAGTGCCATATCCCCTGGAAGGAGTTGTCCAGAGATAAGAGGTGTTCAGCCTACAATGAGTGAAAATAACCATGGACTAGCTTGGAACCACTACTACGGTTGAACAGGAACTGTGAGATAGAGAAACAGGAACATGTGGGATGTGTCTGCAGGGCAATCACTGTGCCTCCTGCAGGCACAGCAGCTGTAGAAATAGATGGGTGGCGGACATGGGCAATGGAACAAGGACAGGGGATGGTCCTGTCCCTGTCTACTGAGTTATCCAGCACATATGTTCATGGCAGGACAAGCAATACCCTGAAAAGGAGGCTAAGGAGCATCTTAGTAAGGTAACCCTCAGCCTACGAAAGTCCTGGATGAGAGGGTGTGGAATGTAGGTAACGGAGGGGTGACGTACCCATAGGGGACGTCAGCTGATGGCACAGTGCTCATGTTGTGACAGACACTATTATGGGATAGTTGTACCCCCTCCTCCTCAGTGATGAGAGGAAGACAGATCTATAACCCAGAAACAAGGATATCCCGACATCTTAACCTCATGAGAAAGGGTATGCAGTGTAGTCTCCTGGGGAACACCAGTGCGGCACCTATGAGAATACACTAACTGTATGTTACAGTTCCCCGACACCTATGATTTGTGTGAATGCTGCGGCTGCCTAGACTTTGTAAACATCAGACCATGCTGAGGTGTTCCTCGCTGTGCTACATCTGCATGATGGGCAGGAGACCTGACAACTCCTCATTTCCAAAAGAAAGAGGGTCAGGTGGGACATTTCCTACCCCCTGACACTGATGGTGGATTGGAATGGCCTGTAGCCCTAGGGACGTCAGATGAACAGTGGGCAAACTGACGTACAACCTCCTTGTTGATGAGGCTTTCTCCAGTACATGGTGATTGTGCCACAGTAGGTTGAGGCCATCTATTCAGACCTGCAACCTCGAGCCAACCCTTGCAACGTGCTACAATGGGTGTACCAGTGGATATGCCTACAGACCCACAAGGGTCAACATAAGCACGTGAGAGAATTATGATATACCATGCCTAGGACTTAGAAGTTATGAGTAGTCAGCTACCTTTGACTCTGCCACGAAGGGCCTCAAACGGGACAGGTGTTGTGTGACCTCCTGGAGGGCGTGACTCATATAACACATATGGGATATCATCCGGGATGGCAGCATAGACGTTTGGACATTGTGACGTCCAAAAGCATCATGTGCTTTAGAAGCACGACCTGGCAGACAGGATGACTGCTCCGTTTAACGTTTGACCTTCCGCATTGCTGATTCCACTACCAAGGAATGGTGGGGGGTCGGGTATTATGAGATCCTGGAGAGGGTGCCACCTCATACAGAGCATCAGTTGCTGAGGCAGGGGGAGGAGGAGCCCTCCAAGGTGATATCCACATTTCCAGGAGGCAGACCTGCGAAGAAGGATTTATAAGAGACGTTAGGTTGTCCGTTCCTGCAGTGGCGCCAGTGGTAAGCGGAAGGTCAGGGATGGGAATAGCCAGATAGGTTGCCATGTCAAGGTGGAATGTCTGAGACGAAGGTCATCCAAGGGAAAACATCCATGGCAAAGGTAGGTTTGCAGTAGCAGCCTCAGCACCAGAGGGTGCAGACTGATTATGAACACAACACCTAGTGGTGGTGTGGAGGCACTTGCGATCAGGAGACAATGCAGGAGGTACTGCAATTGATCACTCCGGGTATCAACTCCACACTGGGTATCAATAGTACAGCCCTTGATGTTGTCATCGGTGGCTGCTGAAGCGGCACCAGGACAAACTGGCGTGGCATAGCAAGTCTCCGTAGACGTGCGTATCCTGAAACAACAATGTGCAGTTTCAAAACACATCGTGACCCAATCCTCAGGAGTACATATCGGTCATGGAGTAGGCATCTAAGAGGGTGACTCGATCGAAGTATGCGTTGATGGTACGGACATCGGTATCAGCAATGCCAACACACAGAACCCGGTCTGAGTGTTATACATTGTTTTGGACGGTAACAAGGACATGCAATGACATGCGTCGGGGGAGGGAGAGGCACTACATACCGTTGCTAGTGACACGATATCGGTACTGCTCGGAGCGGATATCTACGGCAAGCATGGCTGTGGTATGTTCTGTGAGGGGTGAGGCCCTGGAACAAACTGCAACCCCTTTGATGCTTTGGGGCCAGGTGGCTCCCGCAGCCTATGTGAGGGCAATGTTTGTTTGAGGGTACGGACGGAGCCATCCCCATGCTGGCCATGAGGCGTACCACGCAAGCATTAACTAGTCCTCAGAGAGTTGTGTGGGTTACCTGATCCTGTAGAGTGGGGACAGCTTGTACCCCATGTGGCATGGGACAAATGTTATCGAGGGAGACCTGAGGACGTCATGCTTCCAGCACCGTGTTTGGACAAGGCAATGCAGGCGGGAAATGGTCATGACCTATACTGGTTGGACAACAGTAAATGGAGTTTAAGCAGGAAACGTTGTTTCCACAGTCATAGCATCCCCTCAGTGACGTTGGCTCCATTATGCACAGGCCTTGTGCCCCAAGAGGTTGGGACATGAGGATGCGGAAAATGTTTATCACGATTCTGGACATACACCCCCAGGGGTACCTGTGTCGGTGGCACATACAGCCGCACACACACGATAACAAGGGAGATAGGTGTTGACATCATTTTCACACAAAGGTTTCTGCGGTGACAGGAGGACGTCCTTCGGGCTCCATGGAGGCCTCAAACACTGAAGGGAGGCTCTGGAGAAGGAGGCAGTTCAGCGCGCAGGCGCAAGGGATGTTGCCAAATACGTTATGATCGTTAGCTGGGCAGCATTCCCGTGCAGGCTCTGTCGGTACTGACAGTCACATATGTGATGGCTCATTCATGCTTGTACCTGTAGATGCGTCTCGGCAGATAGCAGACAATCCCAACTGCACTCACATAACTATCTACACAATGGTGATCCCATGGGGGTCATGAGTCGTAATGGATATGCGTAGCATACATACCTGCCTGTGTGTGTGCGGTGTCCAGGGCCGTAGGCAGCCCATATGTGTAGACAGGACCGAGTCTCTGTGCAAGCTGCTGCTCCAGGGGGCTGAGCATGGTTGGTAGGGGGCCGCCGCCACCTGTGCCACGTGCATGCTGTTCGTCCTCACACATGTGCTGGCGCACACCTCTTTTGATGTCGGAGAACCTCTTTTTGAGGCTCTCTATGTCCCTCGTGTGTCCCCTGCCTCAGCCACGCTTCTGCTTACCTCCTCCCACGCCGCATTCCGCCCTGCTGTTGATGTCCGTGTGCTCAGCCTGCCAAAGAGAACCTCGTATTGCTCTAGCACCATGGATAGGAGGTTGTGGTTCTCCCCATCTGTGAACCGTGTGGCCCTCCTTCTCAGGCTTTCAGGCACAGGGACCCTCTTCCTTTTTCCCAGTGTGTCTGCTGGGAGCAGGCTGGCCCCTTGCTGATGGCTCACCCTCCATAGGGCCTGCAGGTCCTGGCCCCAGTGGCACTGGTGGGCCCACCTCCTCACCCTCACCCTCTCCCAAACTCGCCCTCCCCCTATACCTCTCTCTATCCCTCCCTCTCCCCCTCTCTCTCTCCCTCTCTCTATCCCCCCCTCTCCACCTCTCTCTCTCCCTCTCTCTCTCTCCCTCCCCCTCTCCCTCTCTCTGTCCCACTCTCTATCCCTCTCTCTATCCCTTTCACTCTGCTCATCCATCACCCTCCTCTCACATGTCCGCTCCCCACTCCCCTCCTCACCGCACATCATCCCTTCTGCCTCTCCTACACCACGTACAACACAGACACAACAGCTATATACTCAATAGCAATAAACCAACACAGTAAACGGAACAATACACCCAACAGTACAGAGACAAATGACAACAACAAACTAGTTGGCTACAGATACAACACACCTCCTACTATGAACCCTCACCAACCTATTCCTCCACAACCTATCTCTCACAAAACTATACGTCCTCCAACAACCCTCAACGTTTTCCAGGGCGTGTAGTGTTTTTATATTTGTTTTTGCACGTTGGTTACATTGCGCATGCGACATTGTGCGACGGTGCTGCTTGTGCGCGGTGCGTAACTGCACTTACGCATAGGCGTTCGTTGGTGGGTTTGGTTGTGTGCGAGGCACGCATGTGCAACTCTTTGCGCATGTGCGTTTGTGTGTGCATCGTCACGCACAGGCAACGCATCCGGACAGGCGTAACGAGATGCACATGGGCGCCGTGCACAAAGGAAAAAAAAAAGCATCACATTGCACATGCGCCTCGCACACATCCACACGCACATGCGCTCTCATTTTAACGTGTGCGGCGCGCACAGGCAAACGCCCATGCGTATCGGATTGCACATGCGCAAACTGTTGTACAGGGGCGCCGCGCACAAG
Source organism: Ichthyophis bannanicus (assembly GCA_033557465.1). NCBI lineage: Eukaryota > Metazoa > Chordata > Amphibia > Gymnophiona > Ichthyophiidae > Ichthyophis > Ichthyophis bannanicus. The sequence continues at coordinate 642,296,911 of CM066032.1, forward strand.
CGGCGAAGTCGCACAACGGCGCATGCGCACTCTACGGACATCCATTTACCTATATAAAATGATGCTGAACATTTGGCCACATTGAGGGTTGTTTTGTAGGCGCGGCGAGTGTTGTTTGGGAGATAGAGAGAGCTGAGAGCAGGTGTTGTTACTAGTGTTGTTTGTAGTGTATGTAGTGTTTTGCTGTTGTCTGTTGTGCTTGTAGTGCATGTACTGCTGATTGTAGTGGTTTCTGTAGCGTTTGTAGTGTTGTATTGTGGTATGTAGTGATTGTAGTGCTCATTGTAGTGTTCTTTGTTGTGTTGTCTGTAGTGTCTGGTCTTGTGTGGCTAGTGTCTGTATTGTTTTGTAAGGTGTCCAGTGTTTCGGGAGGTGTGTGTGTGTGTGTGTGTGTGTGTGTGACCACAGTGGAGGGATTGATGGCGGAGATATATGTTGTTGCATGTGCCCGAAGACGTGGGCAGATGCTGCGGTTGCTGGACAGGGGATATGGTGTCCATGTGGCTGTGGCACAGGGCATGGGTGTGGACCCGCAGCAAATCAGACCTGCTCCTGTGGAGGCGGCACAGAGATGTGCTGTGCGTAGACGGCGCAGACGGCGTGCCGAGGTGCAGGCTCGGCAGACTCGCCTCTACAGGCCCAGGGCCCAGCTCCAGGGCATGCGTGAGGACCAGGTCATCTCCCTTTACCGACTAAGCACAAGGGCTATTAGGGGGCTCTATGAGGATCTAAGACCTGACCTGGAGCCCCTGACTGACCGGTCCCATGCCATACCGGGTTTAGTCAAGCTCCTTGCTGCCTTACATTTTTTGCCTCTGGCTGTTTCCAGTCATCTGTGGCCGCAGTGGGTGGCATGAGCCGCCCCACCTTCTCACGCTGTCTTCACCAGGTACTGCGTGCCATGGTCAGCCGGGTGGGGAATTACATAGGCCTTCCCCACAATAGGCAACAGTGGGGGACCCTGAACCAAGCCTTTGCGGCGTTAGCCGGGATACCACACGTGATGGGAGCTATTGATTGCACACATGTTGCCCTGGTCCCGCCCAGAGACAGGGAGGTGGTGTTCCGCAACCGCAAATACTACCATTCCCTGAATGTTCAGGTTGTATGTGATGCTAATCTGCATATTCTGAATGTGGTCCCAAGGTTTGCAGGGTCCACCCACGACTCCTATATCCTGCATCGCTCAGCACTATTTCAGCAATTTGAGGAGGGACAGTATGGGGACTGTATATTGCTGGGTGAGTATTTCCAAATATATCATGACATCATGCATATATGGTGTGTTTGAGTAACATCTCTCATATAGTGCGCCGTTTCCTCTATGTGCAGTTGGATATTAACTCACATTCAGCAGACAGAGGAATGTTCTGAGTTGACATCCTTAGGGGGTTGTACACGTTGAGTAACAGGGGACATGATTGGACATGTAACATCAGTTGTGAAACAATATCTGTGATAAACGTGCTGATGGTGGTGTTGGAACTATGCACCTGTGCAGATGTGTATCCTGGTTGTAGTTTGCTTCCTGTGTGTGTGTATTTCATGTGGCCACAGGGAGGGGGAGGGGGTTTAGTGTCCTTCTCACCCAGCTGTGCATACGTGGCTTTGGATTAGAACTGCGGTATGTCCTGTAACATTTATGTCCTTGACAATCAATGCACCTAACACTTGTCATGTGTGTGTGACGGCAACACACTCACTCAGTACTGTGGTTGTTAGCCATTTCATGTTAGCTAATGGGGGGGGGGGGTTGAGACGTATGATGTATGTTCCTGACCTTTGCAAATGGGAGTACATGTTTGCATCGGAATGTTAATGGTTTAGGCCTGTGCCATGGCAGGGGGGGGCAAATAGTCTAGGGTTTGCATTACCTTGGGCCACTGGAGATGTGTGGTACGTAGGCATCATTGTATGTGATTATCCTGCTGTTATTCAGCATTTGGTAAGGGTGACAGCAAGGGCAAGGGGCCAACTTGGGGCCATACAGAGAGGTATTGGTAGCACATACACAGGAATGTAGTCAAACTCAGTAACTGTGATATTGGTAGGCTCATGTGGGCTACAGTGTGCAATTCTGTGGAGCGCTGATCAACACGGATGGGAACATGATGGGGACAATGCCCAGGGTGTCTACTAACATGGTTGGTGGTCAACAAGCAACAGCATATGGCGTCAGGCTGCTATATGTAGATATGTAGACCTTTCAGGACACGGGGTGTGGAGGTGAGCTTGTGTTGATCTTGTCAGACCTCCAGGTCAGACATGTTGTGTGTTGGCACCTACATTGCCTCACAACACATTATTGTGGTGTTTAGTTTGCTAAACATATACATTTCACATGTTATCTGTGTATTGGTGGTTTAGTCTAACCTTGGTGGTGGTAGTGCTTATAACATTAACTGCATAACAAGACGCATGTGCTACACATAGCGTATCTGTGGAGGCACAAATGGGACTGTGGTGTTGTTTGGCATGTCTGCACAGAATCAAGAGGCCCTTTGTTCCATTTCTATCACCAGAGGTCTTATTTTGGCAAATGTACATTTCTGCTGTCAGAGCTTTCTGTCATGAGGTGTTATGCATTTGTTTCTTACGTCTATACCTGTGTCAATTTGTGCTGGCATGCGTCCATGTATTCACCTGTAACATTTCGTTTTGCAGGTGATGCAGGGTATGGGTGTCGCCCCTGGCTGCTGACCCTGTGCGTCAGCCACAGACACGTGCAGAGCGGATGTACAATGAGGCCCATGCCTCCAGCCGCTCTGTCATACAGCGCACCTTTGGCGTGTTGAAAAGTCGCTTCAGGTGTCTGGATAGGACAGGTGGGGCCTTACAGTATGAGCCAATGACTGTTGCAGAGATAATCCTAGCCTGTTGCATCCTGCACAACATTGCTCTCAGGCATGATATTCCTGCAGAGATTAATGAGGATCTGGAGGAGGATCCACCGTGCCCCCCTGTACATGGCAGTGGTGACACACAGGCGGGCACAGCGGTCAGGCGGAGGTTGATTGCAGAGATATTCACTGGTATGTATTGCATATATTCCCACATATATGTGTTGTTGTGTGCGTGTGATGGTTATCACGGGTGATGTTTCTGACCATGTAGCTATCTGCTGCAACACTGCATTGTCATTACACTGAACATCCAATGGTAGCATATAGCCATGAGTGTGTGATGGACACTGTGCACAGGGCACAACAGCAGCTGTTGGTGTATTGTGTGGGTCAGTGTGGGATACACCTTTCGGATCTTTTTGGGCTGACAGTACCAGTCAGTGGCTGTTTGTGTTAACAACTGCTGTGCTAACCCAGTTATGTCTTTTTCGTGTGTGTGTGGAGCACGGTGTCAGGCATATGGTACGGGGTTCACTGTGGGAGGGAGGCACATGTTTGTGGAGAGCTTTCCTGTGGCTCTTTGTTCATCTCCTACAATCTGTAGGTGCTTGTGTGTGTGTTATGCTCCGGTGCGCTGGCTATGTGTGTATGTTTGTTAGGTATGGTGCAACGTGTCAGACATAGCCCAGTACACATGCGCATGACTACGTTCCCATGATGTGATTGCTTACTTGGGACGGGTGTTGGTGCAAACACACATTGTCCCGTACGGAATACCTCCTCACGTAGCACAGACATGGATATGGTGAGTCATTGGACATGTGCAGTGTGGAGCCAGGGGTCCATATCATTGCTACTGTTTTTTTTGGAGATGAGTCATTCATTGCAGTATTTTACATGTCGACACATACAGAGGTTCAGCGGGTCAGATCACCAAAGGGTGAATGACTGTAGCCAATGGTGACACTGCATGTGTGGGTGATGTTTGCGGTTTGCAGTTTTTTCATTTGCCGCATGGCATATGTAGGTGATACTATCTCAACATTTGCCTCCTGGCTCTGGGACATGTTGTGTGTAGGGCAGGATAGCACAGTCCACATCCACAGATACCTTGTGGACACTAGCAAGGGATGTTATGTCCGCATACACACCCCGACCTAGATGGGAGTTATTTAGAGCAGATGCACATATAGCCTATCCATGGTTTAACATTCTCACTGTCACACAGTGGGATGAGATGTAGCCATCATGGTCAGGTGACAAACAGACATGGGGGTATTGTTTGACAGGCATGGTGCTTACATTGTCATGTTTGTCAACACATGCGCAGCACACAACTGTCAGTATTATTTGGTGTAGGAGATGTACACTGCAGATGATGCATTTGCACAGTGGATACAGGAGGTGTTGATGCATATTTCCGGGTGTCACAGCTATTTAGACGGGGATGACACAACATTTGGAGAACACTACACATGGAGATGGGGTATTGGTGTCAACATGGGTGACACAGTCAAATAGTGTCACCTTGGGATGCGCCCCAAACATGGTGGGTGCAGACACGTCTTTGGACCAGTGCGCGGAACAACAGAGGGGGAGGGGAGGCGAAAGTGGGATTCTGGGGACCGTCACTTAGCATCAGACATCTACATGCTGCCCTCCCATGTGAGATATCAGTACAGTGTGAGAGTGAACAGTCATTCGGCAGGCCATGTTGTGGTGTCTGACAGCTGGGGACAGTGATTTGCAGTGTGGGATTCACAGCTAGAACATGTCATATTGTTTCTGTCTGGTGTTTTGTCCACTCCACAGGACATCATTCCTGAGGATGCTGTTCCTGTGTGGCATTTGCACGTGACGGTACATCAGCCAAGATGCTGTGGTCCAGGGTATGTGGATCTTCAGCTACATTGTATGTGTGTGAGGTCAGGGGGAGAACATGTCATCTGGGATGTGTCATATTGTGCAGATGTTGTTGTTCATTTATTTTCCTTGAGCCTCCCTGACCCATATCTTGCTGTTGTCACACATCTCCCCATGTGTTTGTGTACAGTATATCCACTGGACAACTTGTTCAGCCATATTTACAGCAGAGCTACATGTGTGTGTTTAATCTTGTTTGCTGAATCCAACACTTGCTGCCTCCAGCAACATAGTTCGATCAGACATCAATAGGGTATCTATGCATGTGACTGGGCGGTTATGTGCACAATGTTGCACTTGTGCACATACAGGCCATGTATTACAGCTGTCCCGCTGACCTACGCATACTGTGTGGGTGTGTGTTTCTGGGTTAACTAAGTGGTGATGCAGTGTCCTGGCATGGTACATTATCATGTGGGTTGAGGGGTGTGGGTACCCGGGGGGCATTGTTGGGTATGCTACCTCTACCGTACTGCTGTTTACCTTGTCATCATGGTCAACATGTGTTGTGGGCTGTGAGCAGAACTCTGTTGTGTGTTTGGTGGGACGAGTGTTGAACAACTTTTCTTTCTCTCATATATAGGCATAATGTGGAGATGCATCACAAGTGACTTTACATGCTGATTCTACATGTTTGGCTGACATTGTCTCCCTTCACTGTGACCAGATGTGGCTATGGAGTAGCTGACGGAATTGATGACATACACATGATGCACAAACGGGGTATGTTGTACCTTTCTTATTTGGGATTAAATCTGGCTGTACCTGTTGTTGGGTTTCGTTTCATCTAATGGACATGTCATGTTGCATCTCTGTGGACACATACAGATGCATATAGTGTGTTGCTGTGAAATGGCTGTGTGACATGGAATTGTAACTAACCATAGCCATGTAAGACCCGTGTATGCATTGACATTTACTGATGGCTATAATCTGATTTAGATTTGATGTCCATATCCTGTAATGTTTGCCTTTGCATCCCTTTATTCCCTATTTTGTGCGTTTTGGATTTTGGCAATTTGTGGTGTTTTTGCACAGTGTCTAATAAGACCATACTTATCCTCTTGTGACACAGGACAGGAGACATAATGGACCCCTTTCCTCTGGTGCACCTGGGCTCGCCATCCAACACCTGTTGTGGGACAGACCACCATGTACGTGTTTCTGGAGATATCTGCCATTGGATGTTTGACGTTTGAGAGTGGAACACAGGCCTGTGATGGACATTTTTCCTCTTGGACTGCTGGTTTGGCCATGACTGACCTGTACAACACACAGTTTGTGCCATGCTGTGGCTGAGAGTCATGCTGATTGCAGGGACACAGATGACCTTTCACGGAGTGTGTCATATTGGAATGTGCCACCTTATTATGCATTCCCATGTTTGCAAGGGATGTTTTGAACTGCTCAGTTGGATTGCAGAGACACCTTGCTTTTGGGACACTGTGCGCATCAGGGACTGACATTCACTATGTATTTTGGACATTTCTCCACAGTTGGTTGGTGTATTGGTTTTGGCCATGTGTGTGACAGGGCACACAGGATACGCTCATCTGTTTGTTTTAACTAAAGCATACAGGCATGTTTGTGGCATAGAGGCACAGATGGAGCAGTCCTTTTGTCTATGTCCAATTGCCCTCCACCTGGACATGATACAGGCTTTGACACAACCACATGTTCATGGCCACCACCATCCTTGATTGATGTTTGGGGTGGGCAAGGGTGATTACATGCATGTGTGGCATCACTGTATCATGTTTGTGTGCGAATGGTGATTGTGCTTGTGACTAACTATGTTTGTGAGACACAGAATGTGGATCTATGGCCTCTGTGTGGTTCATTGTAAGATGTTTGGCCATCATTTGCTTATGAACATGCTGGTTATTGTGTTTGTTTACTGTGCAGACGTGACACTCTGCATGTGTGTACACACCTTGCATTGCACGTCTGCACAGTCCTGTTTGTCCCCTGCAGTAACGTCAATCTCATTGCACCATTACATTTGGTGTGTGTCAGTGTGGGTGTCCATTGTCCTCCTGCACTTCTGCAGTCCATGTACCATGCTATATATGTCCAGACACTGTCTACCCACATAAACATGCAGGGTGTACCTCCTGCATGGTATTATGTCTGTAGCTTTCTGAAGGGTTTTTGATGTCTAGTCTCTCTGTGTTCATGTGCCTCTGCTACCTGTTAGCATATGGTCATTCTGCTTGTGATGATATTTGGGGTGTGCATTGTAGCATATCTGTCTTGAGGATCAGCCATTATGTGGTTCTGGAACATTACGTTCTGAGCTTTTTTTGTCACATTACAACATTGCCCCAGCATCTGTTTTCTTCATTTGTGTGCCTCCTGTGTTGGGTGATGGCTATGTTTCGGGGGGTCCGGTGATTTTTGTCGTTTCGTCATCATGCAACGCCTACAGTCTCCATGCACTGATATCTGCGACACACAATTGAGCCATGCTGCAACAAGTGGGGTGTGTGGGCCTGTTACCCAGGGCATAGCATGCACCTGATGCACATTATGTCTCATGTCTTTCATGTGTGCTCAGGGCAGTGACCTTTATGTTGCATGTGGGTTTTTAACCTGCTACATATGTTTCCATCTTTCACCATGGAGGGACTCACCTTGATATTATGATTGCAGTGTCTAACGTATGTGTGAGGAGCAACCATAATAAATATGTGTGTATTTGACAGACATTTGTCTCTTTTACTACTTGATCATGGTGACAATCATGCAACACAATGGGTGCCTTTGATTCAATCATGACTCCTTGTGCCCCAGGGACTCCATGGTTTCCTTGACGGTGTCCCTGCAGTGACTTGAACAAGGTACATGTAGTGCCAGTGTGAGATGAGGCCTGTTTGGTTTGTGTCCAAGACAGCTTTGTGCGCACTAGGCTACTCCTCCACTCTTTGTGCACATTTACACTTGTGTCTACTGATTTGCTGGTCATGTCCACAGCCCACCTGTGCTCACATCCTTGTACAATGGCAGCTGTGTATGTGTCTGCTGTTTGGCACATCACTGGGTATGATACGTTCCCATATAGACCCTCCCTTTGGACTATTACTTCTGCCTTGTGCTCATTGTGTTCTTTGTGGTGTGTTTGGAGGCATGTGTTTGAACTCATTGGTTTGCAGGTTTTATCCCCACATTTGTATTTATAGTTTTTCGATTATGATAACTGAGCCATCATTAAGCAGCAGGTTCATCACCTATACACACACCCTTGTCTGTCGTCATTGTACAGCAAGGTGTGCACTCAGTGCTCCCTAGCCATCATATTATCTGTTACATAGGTCTCTTTCGTGATGGTCTTTACAGTGCAGTGCACCTGGGGGTTTTGTTGTGTTGCGGTTCTGGTGGTGTGTGTTAGAGTTGTCGTCATGTTGAGTTGTCTCCTGTCATGCCCGAGATTGCTACCCAGCTCCACCAGGCATCCTCTGCTACCCTTGGGGTTTGTTTTCTTTCCTCTTTTGCATGCTTTATCGACTGCATAACATCTCATTGTGTGTGTGTGCATGTGCCCATGGAGCCAAATACAGACTGGGATCTGATCTGTAAACACCAGATCTGCATGTGCATTTGTTCATGTTTCTTCTTGGGGGGATTCCTGTCCTTATAACCAGCATGCATCTTGTGTGATGGCTTGGACTATTTCTGTATGCAGCCTTTGCTACTGCGCTCACGTTGGTGGTGTGTCCTGGCGTTTTTTCCATTTGCATTTGTGGTAGTGGTCGTAGGTGTGATCCCTCTCTGTTCCCTTGGATGTGTGTGCTTGTCCTGCAGATGTGGTTTCGATTTGTTTTACGGTCATATGTCAGCAGATTGGTGTTGTGAGCACATTGTACCCTCATCTGAGTTGTGAGCCATGCTTCTGTCCATCTTCTGTCTGCCAGCTGTTGTGCCATCCTACCCTGATGTGCATGCTGCTACGACACGTCCTGCATTCCTACACCTTCCTGCATTTCATGTCCCCATGGTTGCCTCTCGTGTGTGTGCTGTGCATAGCACTGCTACTCCACTGTCATCCAGATATTTCACCTATCCTGCCATTTCAGTCTCCTGTGCTGGACACATCTTCCCATCCTATGTCACACACTCTCATTACAGCATGGTACATTGCCATCACTCTGTACATAGCTACACCTATCTCCAATATGTTTGTCCATTTGTGTAGCTGCCACATGGACTGGGGCTGCTTTTTGTAGTTGAGCACCTGTGATCTCTGTTCTTGTTTTACTTCTGCATTGCCTTTCCTTTCAGCTCTGTGACGTGTTTAGGTTACATATGTGTTTGCCACATACCTCTGCTGCCCCTCACATTTGGGGAGCTTAGTGCTTCTGGGAAACGTTTTTTTGGTTGACCTATACATGATTGAGCATCTTATGGCACACCTTCCATTCAGTCAGTTTATGGGGGATCTACTATGCTGCCCTGGGAGTTGCCAACATGTGAACATGGACGATGGATAGCATTATAAATCACCTTTGCTGACGTGGTTGTTTATGATGTGCATTCTGGTGCACCCTGATAGGTGCAATACTCTCTGGTGGGCTTCTGTTTAGGTGGCAGCACAGATTGATGTACAGGTGCATGACGTAGACAGACTTACCTGAGCCAACGGTAATCACTGCTCATCTAACACCATGACGCCTGCACCATCAGTCACTGTCCTAACCATTGTGCTACACTGCTGTTCCTTCTTGCACGTCTGCTCACCTACTTACGATTTCGATGCGTTACAATGCACAGTGATGCCAGCACAGACAGTGCTTCGACCTTGCCCTGCCACATACGTCACCCTGTAAAGCGCCCTATACGCAACATTGTGGGGTGCCTTGGTGGAGAGTGCACCTTCAAATGTGATCTTTAAGGTACATTGTAGGGCGCCTTATGCATCACCTTATATTACAGTGCTTTTTGATAGTGCATTTGCTAACAGTAGAAATTACAATAAAATGTGACATGCCTCCTAGATTGCTATTCCTCATAACAGGTAATGGCTCAATCAGCCTTATTCATTGTGCACAGCACGGGATTGAACCCATGATGCCAGCACTATTGGTCAGTGTTTTCAGCATTGTGCTATGGCTCTGTTCCTGTGTCTGGACATTTGCGCACCGCCTTATGCCCTTCACAACTGACAGCGCACCGCCTGATGCCGGCCAAAACGCACAAGATGGACAGCGCGCAAAATTAACAGCACAACGCCTAATGCCGCACGAACTTAATTACTGCCGCCCACAATTAACAGCGCAACGCCTAATGACGCCCAAAATTATTATGCCTCCTAAAGCAGTTTTAACCATGAAAATTCATGCCTCAGCCAGCCTTTTTCCTGGCGCACAATGGGGGATTGAACCCCTGATCCTTGCACCACTGGTCAGTGTCTTCAGCATTGTGCTACAGCTCCGTTCCTGTGTCTGGATGTTTGCGCACCGCCTTATGCCCTTCACAACTGACAGCGCACCGCCTGATGCCGGCCAAAACGCACAAGATGGACAGCGCGCAAAATTAACAGCGCAACGCCTAATGCCGCACGAACTTAATTACTGCCGCCCACAATTAACAGCGCAACGCCTAATGACGCCCAAAATTATTATGCCTCCTAAAGCAGTTTTAACCATGAAAATTCATGCCTCAGCCAGCCTTTTTCCTGGCGCACGATGGGGGATTGAACCCCTGATCCTTACACCACTGGTCAGTGTCTTCAGCATTGTGCTACGGCTCTGTTCCTATATGTGCCCAGCAGCGCCCCACTTAGCCTTCCCACGCGCTAATGTCGGGCCCGCAACTGTGCGCGCCGCGCACACGTACGGTCGGGTTTTTTCCTTTTTCTGCCTGACCCGCCCACTCCTTTTATGGCACAGGCACACTACCGCGGACCCGCACGATACGAATGTTTAGTAAACATGCCCCTTTGTGTATAAAGAGCCACACCCAGAAGGTCTAAAAGATTCTTATAAGAGGAATCCGTTGACTATGATGCAAAGAGATCCAGCCTGCCTATGCCGATTTGGACTGTTCTTTGTGGGGGGGTTTCTCCCACCATCCCTATGTCCAAGTATGTGGCTCTAAATCTACATACGTCCGGACAGCCTAAGATATTTTTACAAGAGTCAGTTTTCTGTGACATTGAGTGAGAAAAAGTGCTGCTACTGCACTGTAAAAGCCCTGTTTGCACTCTTGTTATGCTTTTTCTATTTTTTTTTGTACTAGTTTTTTACTTCAGCAAAGTAATTTTCCAGGCTAGCACCTCTCTGATCCTTGCTGTCTGAATGCAGAATAGAAGGTGGTGGTCTGCTCTGACTTCTTTCACTTTCCTTATCAGGTGCTAATGAAATCACCAGTGAATGGATTTGAGAAAATGTATAGGTTTATTAGGATGCTTGCCATAAAGTTTTAACATGATTGGTAAACTGCCTCATGCTCCCAATTTTAACATAGGCAATACCCTTTAACCTTTCCCAGCATTCGCGGCTTCACAGATACAGCCGCCAGCGTGAAGGAAAAGGCTCTTCACGCTGGCGGCTGTACAGAGGGAGCCGGGGCCTCGCGCGAGCTTACCCTGCTCCCTCTGAAGCCCCTCAGACAGCCGCGGTGCTGGTCGGGGGGGGGGGGGCAAGGACTGCATGGGCTGTGATTGGGGGGGGACCTGGACCGGAAAAGGGCTCTGGGGGGGGAGGGACTTGGACTGGAAAGAAATGGGCTGTGATGGGGGGGGGACCTGAACTGTAAAAGGGCTATGGGGGGGGGACATGGACTGGAAATGGGTTGTGATAGGGAGGGGGACCTGGACTGAAAAAGGGCTATGGGGGGGGGGGTAACTTGGACTGCAAATGGGCTGTGATGGTGGGGGAGGGAACTAGGACTGGGCTGTGATTGGGGGGGGGACCTGAACTGTAAAAGGGCTATGGGGGGGGGGGACATGGACTGGAAATGGGTTGTGATGGGGAGGGGGACCTGGACTGGAAAAGGGCTATGGGGGGGGGGACATGGACTGGAAATGGGCTGTGATGGTGGTGGGGGGGAACTAGGACTGCAAATGGGCTGTGATGGTGCAGGGGGACTCGGACTGCAAATGGGATGTGATGGTGGGGGGTAGGACTGGAAATAGGCTGTGATGGGGGACTTGGACTGTAAATGGGCTGTGATTGGGGGGACGGGGCTAGGACTGGAAATGGCCTTATGAAGAGCTGGAATAGGACTGGAAATGGGCTGATGTGGGGCATGGGAGAATGGGACTAGAAGGGAGTGGATGCTGGGTGGGTCTAGAACTATAAGGGAACTGATTTTGGGGGAGGACTAGAATGGATGGGGAATGAGAATGGAGAGGGGAAAAATATTTTGTGTGGAAGAAAAGTCTATGATGGGCTGGGTATTGGGAGAGTAAGAGGGGCTTGAAAATGGAAGGGTGAAATTTAAATGGATGATAAAGGAATAAGGAAAGAATTGGGGGAAAGAGCAAAAGGGAAACAATCAGTATGTTAAAGCAGAAATAGAGAGAGAATGGAAAACATCTAAAAGAGAAGAAAGGACAAATGGATAGCTCGTAGAAGACACGAAGAAACCAGAAGAAAGTGACTGGAGCAATTGCAACTGAAAAAATGCCCAAACAGAAGGTAGAAAAATACTTTTTATTTTGAATTTATTAACTGGAATATGTCTGGTCTGGGAAGTGTATATTGCTAACATCTTTGCGTTTTTGTTTAGTGCAAGAGGAAATTACTTTATAGTTTTATTTCTCCAGTGTTGTACATTTCATGTTTGGATTTTGGGGTTCCCAGTTTAATTATTATCTGACCAAGGAAGTTAGCCTACACGTATCCTTGGTAATTTTTGTGGGTGGGGCTGGGGGCAGGGCAGGTGTGGGACTAGGGGCAGAGAATGGGTGGAGCATGGCGAGCCACAGGTGTCGGGTTTTTCCTTGGTGAAAAAGTTGGCAACCCTATTTGTGGGTGTGTTGGGTATAGTCAGAGTGAGAGGCGGGGTTGTGCGAGCCTGGATCCCTCGCTCTCTAGAGAGAGCTGAAATTGCTGCGGCCTAGCTGAATGGGGCTGTCCGCGAGCTTCTCCAGGCCCTGGCATGAAGGGGAAAGAGGAAAAGGAGAGTGGGGGAGGCGGGAGTCCGGAGAAGAGCACTAGCGCTCAGGAGTTAAAGGAGCAGGGAAACAGACTCTTCGTCACCCGCAAGTACCAGGAGGTGGTGGCCTGTTACACCAAAGCCATAGTGAGTACCGGGGAGCAGCGACGGCCAGGTCCGTTTCCTGTAGCTGCTGTAGTACCGTCGGATCATTCAGTGATCCTCTTCCCCGATGGATAAGACATTTTTTAATGTATTTCTTGAATTCCGATGCTGATTTTGTCCCTATTGCCTCTTTATGTCAGGCAATTCTATACATCTATTGCCATTTCTGTTTTGGTAAGTTGATCTCGTTTTTATTTTTTCTGGGGGCCCACAATTTTTGTTGGCGTAGGGCCTCACTCAAGGTAAATCTGGCCCTGCCCACGGGATCAGAATCGGGTCTAGAGTCTGTACGTACAGGCCGGGACCCGATTCCAATCGGCCTACATGTACAGAGTCATGCCTAACTAACTCAGTCAGGCTCCTTTCTCTGCAGCCTGACCCCTGATCTGGCCTTCCATGTCCTGGGTCGGGCTGTGGGGAATCCCCTTCGCCCTTCACCTTACTTGCGCTTCCCGGGCCTGCTGTTCCCTGACATCCAGGGGGGTGGAATAAGTTCCCCATCCAGTCTGCTGACCCCAGACGTACAGGGCTGACTTCAGAATCGGTCCTGCATGTCTGGAGTCATGGACCACCCACTGCCCGCCCTAATTCTGCCACCACAACACCCCCTCCTGCCTCTTTCTAAGCCTCCCCATACAAACTGCTTTTTTGTATGGGGAGGCTTTTGACAGGGCCGGCAGGGGAACGAATAGCGCCCATTGTAAATCAGTTTTATTCCTGATCCCCTCAACTACTGTTGATGAAGTACTAAATCCCTGTTAATGTAACCTTGACACTGTTCTGCTAATACTTGTTCTATGTAATATGCTGTTCATGTTCAATGTAAACCACTTTCTATAATGAAAAGAGGTATAAAAGAATCGTTAAATAAGTGTGACCAGGTCCGCACTTTGGATAGTCATTGATCAGGCGATTGCTCATGCAAGTCTACTGGATGAAGGAAGGTGCCATTCCTCAAAATATGCCCTGTGTACAGGCAGAGGACATAGAGACTGTTGCTTGCATAGAGACTACAACACCTTGTGATGCACTAGGGTGCCCTGCTCCTCAATTGACTTTGTAGTTCCATCATGCCATATAGTTCAAGTGGGGACTCATGGGGCACTCTGCCTGGCAACCAACTTGAGTGCCCTGACTCTCAATTACTTTTGCAGTTCTACCACACCATTTAGCTCAAGTGTAGACTCTCCAAATTCCCCAACCTACAGCAATTAGGTAATTAGGTGACCTCCCCCTCACTCACCATTGTACCTCCTTTCCACCATTAGTTTGAGGGGGGACCCACCATGACACCCCCTTGTAGCCAGTTAGGGCACCCCTGCCTCTTGACTGCCATTGTGGTTCTGCAGGATCATGAGTTTGGGTAAAATTATCATGGTGTGATCGGAGAACTCTACAACTGGCTGATGATCCAACAAAGGTCTGTGTTTGAGCATTAGACAACATAATTGAGCCCATTACTACTCAGGCTAGATCAGGTCTAGTTACAACAGAAATAGGATTTTGTACTTGTGAGAATATCAATAACCCGGACTCCTGGTCACCCTAGTAGACAGACTAACTTCAGCAACTACCATGTTGTCTCCAGTGAGGAACATCTTCATTTCAAAATAGTTTTGCCTGGATACAACTAGCTGACTCGGTGTTCAAATAGGCCCATATTGTAATTTGGCTTAGCATGGCCTGGTGAAAGGAGGCCATACTGTGCCAAATTGCAATATGACAGCAATCTTGCCTTGATGGACAGAACCAACATGGCAAAGACCAAGACATGAAATCATATTAAATAATGCTTTTTCCAGATACCTGCTCTGTCCCCATAGAGGCTGAAGGCCTGGATGTCCCAGGCGTTTTACTGTAAGAATATGGCTTGGGGTTACAACTATTGGTGAATTCTCTGCTGATTTAGAAGTGTGCTCCACAACTGGGTGTTTGCTGGAAAGGTCTCTCTGAGGAATGGTTGGGGACCTTCACGAATGATTCCTGTAAGTACCTGCAGTTGTGGGCTATAATTAAAGGTTCTTGCTGTCGTTTTGGATTATTTTGGTCAGTGGGGCTTCCTTCTGGTGTCCACTATCATGTTAGGCTCCGAGGCCCTTCACATGGGTCTCAGGCCTCATAACACTTTCTCCCAGAGCAGCTCTTGTTTGCTTGCCCTGTGCCCAACAACTCCCCATGGACAGTTTGCCACTGAATATGAACTGAGCAATTGAGGGGTCTGTTCAAAATAGCATTTGGAAGTGTAGGTCACCTGCAAGTGCAAAAAGTGATTTTAGAAAGTCTCTGTTTACATATGAAAAAAAGGCACCAATCCAGATTGCAAGGGGTGTGGTTTGGGTGGGCCCAAAATCTAGAAACATATTCTCTATTTTTCAAGGGGAATAGATGTTTAGACCAAAATATTCCATGTCGGCTTTTACACTTATTCCAAGACACACACCAGTGGCAACTTGAAGGGGCAGATGCAATAGCAGATGCCACTTCCCCTCCAATCTCTCCAGCAAAAGCATTGATTGCTCCAACTTCCAAACCCCCCTCACATCAATCCCCCCACCACACAACCTGTCCTTAAGATACCCCCCCCCCCCGACACTCCCCAACACCCCCTCTGATAATTCCCCCAACCTCAAGATACCCAAATGGTGTTTATAAACATTAAAAAAATCCAGTATATAACCCCCAAAATAAAATCCACCACAACCCTACCCCCCTTACCCATATTTGCCTCTGAGAGACTATCCCTACTGCTGATCCTAGTCCCAACTCTTACTGGGGTCTCTGGTGGTCTAGAGGGAGTAAGAACAATCTCCAGTTGCTCCTGCTCATTGCAAGTTCAAAATGGCACTTTTGACTATACAGGGAATCCAGGAAGAAAGAACAATTTACTCAAAATATACAAAGGAAATTTCACAGCCATAACCAGCCTATAAACAAACTAAGCATCTAAAGAGCTCGCTCATTCACCCCCAGGTGGTACCCTCGAGTTTATAAAGGAAAGTAATTGAGAGGAATAAAAAAAATATAAGAATTACCCTGAAATTTTCCCAAGCATTTACAAGGGTACTTCAGAAAAAATAAACCCCCAAGCTGGAGAACCCGGGGACGCAGTATTAAGAACTCGCTCCTGCGCCACCTGGTTTCCTGAGCCAGGTCCAGAAAACACGGACAAGAAACCCCTTAAATAAAACTTTCCTTTTTTTGGGGGGGGGGGGGCGGAGCCTGATGTCCAGCGGGATGGTCGCATAACGCTGAGGCTCCCGAGAGGCCTACTCAGAATCCTGAATTAACACCTCATATACCTGGAACTTCTACTCTGATCTTGCCGGGGCACATTGGTGAGATGGCAGGGACCAAACCAACGCGCCTGGAATTTGGGTCTCCAGCGGCTTCTCACGGCAAACGTTCCAAAACTGAACCTCCGTCCCCGCAGAAGGGGCCGGCCTTGTGCGAGGGCCCCGAAATGCAGCAGGAAATCCTCGTAGAGATTAGAGGGGTCAAAAATCTTGTGCAGGCAAACGGGGAAGCACTCCGAGCGCTGCGGGACGATTTTGGTGTGCTGCAAAGCAAGCTAGAAGGGCTTTCTTCGCGTCAAGACAAAATGGAGAGCATATTGGACTCCCATGCGGCCCGGTTGTCCCAACTCGACAAAGTTGAACGACAGGTGCGGGCCTTGCAGAAAGAGGTGGAAGATGGCAATAATAGAGCGCGCCGCAACAACATACGACTCGTGGGCATCCTGGAGGGAGCGGAATCGGGAGACATGAAAGAGTTTTTATGTAAAATCCTCCCTTCCCTGCTCCAAATCACCTTTACCAAAGATTTGGAGATTGATCGCGCTCATCGTGTACCCACCAGCATAACGCTCAACAGGAAGACCCCGCGGCCTATCATTTTTCGACTATTGAGATATCAACACGTGGAGCAAATTCTAAGTGCCTCTCGGGCAAAGGGCCATATGGAGTTTGAGAGCCACAAGATCTCCTTCTATCCCGAATTGTCTAAACCCACAGTCGACCGCCGAAAGCGCTTTCTGGAATTCCGGCCGAGGCTTCAACAACTACAAGCACGCTATGGCCTGATGTACCCGGCCAAGCTCCGAGTCACGCTTCACAATCAGACAAGAACATTCGAGGACCCTGATCTACTAGCGGAGTTTTTGGATTCCAAAGAAGCCGACTTGATGCGCTGACTTCCAGAATATTCCTGCAAGCCTCCTCATACCCGCTGTATCTGCCATATTGGATCTGCCGCAGCCTAGCAAAGAGTCTGGCGTGGGCAGTCTGTTGCCTTACTCTTGATGGTATCTGTGACCCGACTCCATCTACCCACAGTGGCCTCGATGAGTATCAGAGACAGTGTTATTATGGACTCTGGTGTTTCTTTTCCTTTTTACATGTCTTCTATTTCCTCTCTAGGGCCTCCTCCCGCAGACACATGGTCGCCATATTCTTTGGGGGTTTTGCTTCTTCTCTAAGATACGTTGGTACATACTTTTCAATATGGGGTGTATTAGCCAGAATACTCGGTGATTATGACATTGTTGTACAGATTCTGCTTATGTTCTATGTTATCAAGCGCGCCCTTCCCTAAAATGTCTATTACCGATTGATGGCACCATGTAAGATTTTTTCATTGAACGTAAAAGGCATCAATAATCCGATAAAACGGAAGAAAATCCTAAGCTACCTCAGTCAGGATGCAGCGGATCTGATTTTTCTCCAAGAAATGCATTTAAATTCGAAGGAAACTCTTAAACTCAATATTAAACCTCACATGGTGGCCGCTTATTCCCCAGCCGTTTCTAAGAAATGTGGGGTTGCCATACTGGTTAGGAAATCTTTGCATGCTACTGTTATTGCGACTAGCTCAGATACAGAAGGTAGATGGTCTAGAGTTCACCTCAAGATAGGTAGCCTAGAAGTTACATGTATATGCCTTTACGCTCCTAATGTTGATGACCCTGCCTTTTTTGCTACCATTGCTCAGGTTGCGCAGGCTTCTGCTAATACTTCATTGATCATTGGGGGGGATTTCAATTTAGTCCTTGATCCCCTGATTGATAAACAGCCGCCTAGGACGAGTGGTCCCCCCAAGAGTCACGCCACGCTTACCTTCCTGATCAAGGATCTTGCTTTAGTTGATCTATGGAGGTTACTATACCCCAATGAGCTTGACTTCACCTTCTTCTCCTCCCCTCACAAATCTCAGTCTCGCATAGACTTCTTTCTAGTCTCAAAACTGTTAGTTCCTCAGGTGGACACTGCAAAGATTCACTCCCAACATATTTTAGATCATGCTGCCATTTCCTTTCAATTACACACTACTGCACCCCAGGGAAACTCGGGAGCCTGGTTCTTTGATAGAGCCCTGTTAATTCCACCAGAGTTCCAGTCAGAAATTCGAGTAGCCATACAGGATTACTTCCATTTTAATCTACCCCAAGATACTGTGGATAGGGCTTGACACATGGGGTAGCCTCTAACTTTTATAAAATAATTTGTCAGGGTACAGATACGGACACTTTTAGAGCTCAACAAGCCTGGGAGCGCGAACTGCAAACTACTATAACCCCTGTGCAATGGAGCGTTTTTTGGAGTAAAGTAGTGCGGGTTTCCCGGTCTGCCTCTGTTACCCAAACTCTCTTCTTCTTTGCACACAGATGCTTTTATACCCCAGAAAAATAGCCAAATGGAACCCAAATGCTAGGGACCTGTGTTGGTCTTGCCATACTGCTGTGGGAACCTTCGCTCATGTTATTTATGAATGTCCTCAACTGCAGGTCTATTGGGGGCGGGTCTGGGGTCGTATTCAATCTATTTTGCACTTTCATGAACCTCTCTTGTGGAAGGTCGTGGGACTCCGCTCTGTGGCGGAGGTCCCCTCTCTTCCCAAGAAGGGTCGCTTTCTCCTTGATTTCATGCTGGGTATAGCTATATGCTTAATCACGAGGAATTGGAAGGATAGCTCTCGATTTACTGTCAATGAATGGTGGAACCTCGTCTGCTTATATAGTAAATATGAGCAGATACCTCGGAGAGCTATTCCCCATGTCCAAACTCACTCTTGCTTATCTAAATGGCAGATGCTTAATGATTATGTACAATCTGCTCATTGCTCTAACATGCCTGTGTAATGTGCACTCATCATGTTTTAGATCACCGTTAGGCTTTGTAATACAATAATGTAAGTACCCGCCCGCTTCGGGAATGCTTAGTTTTCTAGAGAAGAAGCAGGGGGGAGGGGGGTGGTAGGGGTTTACTTTGGTGTATGTATTACACGTCATGTATTTGTCTTTTAGCTGTATGTCTTCCTTTCCTTTGTTGTTATAAAACGAAAATAAAGAATTTAAAAAAAAAAAAAAAAAAAAAAACTTTCCTTTTTTCCTAAAAAAAAGCCTTAACAGCGACGGTCAGAACCCAATGCAAAGGTGACTAAACAGGTAGCCAGTTTCACTAAAGTTATATCTGAACTTTTCAATAACTTAGAAATATTAAGCTCATCTAATTGTACAGATCTGGCTTCCCCAGTAGAAACTGAGGCTTTCCGAGCTCTAGGAAGATAGTATGCCTTTACAATGGGAGGACAGGAGTTCACAGGGACCCCCAAACTCTCAACCAAATATTTTTTAAACATTTCTTTTGCAGGAATAGTAAGTACACAAGGAAAATTGACCAACCAAAGATTAGCTAACTTAGAAAAGTTCTCTAATTACTCCAATCTGATTTTCATCTGATTGGAGTCCTTAATAAATGTCTCAGATAAAGTCTCCAGCTGAATATTCTTTTCAGAAACCTCATCCAACTTTACTTTCATTAAATTCAAATCCTGCTCCGTTTTAACAATACTAGTAAAATTTAATACAACCTGCTCCTGTATCCCATTAATCTGGGATACAAAGATTTCCCCTAGATGGTTAATGGCAGTCCATATTGACTCCAGGGTAAAGTGATCTGGTCGTGGCAGAGAAAAGGAAAAAGCAAAGCTGTGTTGAACAACCGGCAAGACTCCACAGGGTCGAAGGCTTCCAGGAGGGGGAGTTCCAGCGCCACTTCCAGACACCACAGCGATGCTCCTGGTCTCTAGCGCTGCTCCAACATCCTGCCCGTTGAGGGTAGAACTCCCTCCGACATGCTAGGCACACGCGGCCCCAAAGAAGATTCAAGGGCTTCCAACATAGGAGAGGCCAACATATCCACGCTGCACCGAGCAGACTCTGGGCAGGGCTGCTTCGAGACCCGATGAACTTCCGGGGGCATAAGGTCGCTGCTCGAGGGAGACGCCAAGCTACCCAGCCACGAGCACTCTCCAGTCGAGCTACCATCCCCCGCTGCTGGCTACGGCTCAAGACGACGATATACAAAGGAATCCAATGGTCCTATAACCGGAGTCGAGGTCTGCCCAGAAGCCTGGGGCTGCAAATCGCGCTTCACCTTCCTCTTTCATCCCATCAGGAAAAGTCAGTCAGGAGCCTAAACGCTGCGTGTCGCCATCTTGGATCCCCTCTGTAGTACTTTCTTTAGGAGTCAAGTTACCAAACAACTCTGCTGCTGGTGTAAATATATGCATGCAGAATCTTTGAGACAGCACACATTTTATAAATAACACATGTAGCAGCACATGTACTTTGTGATTCCACCTGTGTTTTGACCATGGTCTTCCCAAGAACTTGCCTACAAGTATGTTGCACAAGATAATGTGCTATCTTGTTACTCATAAGGTAATTTAACGCCTTTAATCATGTAAAATACGATTTTATGTGAATATAAGTCCTTTTATGTGCATAAAATAGGGTTTTACATGTGGAAAAAGTTTATAAAATATTCCCAAACATCTGCAGTCGATGACAACAAAACAGAGAAGATCTAATGAAAACTGGTGTGAGAATAATCTCATTATGTAGAAGAAAGAAACCTTAACCACATCTGGAAGTGAAGTTATCATTCACTTAAATGTGTAGAATATGCATATCAATAAATAAGTTTGAGTGGACAACAAAATTTTTTCATGGCCCAGTGATTTCACGAGTTGCCACATGTACTTGATACAATGACTTCCATGACATAAACTTATAGATCAGGAAAAAGAGCCATTCCTTGGTTTTCCACTGAGCTACACGATTGTAAACAGTCAGTTCACCCTTTGAAATGATGGATAAAAATTCACAGCTCTGTTCATAAGACCAAGTGGTTTATTTGCCTCTGAAAAATTATTGGACAAGGTCAGACCTAAGGGTTCGTTTAAAGTTATTTGAGATTTATTTGGTAAATCCTCTTCCCCAGGGAGCAAATTGTTTGTGACACCTAACTGCGAGTACTTGACATCCTTTGTTTATTTGTTTATTTATGTATTTTCACAGTGTTGGTAGGTTGCAGCATGATTTAGATCTAATGGTAGCTACCAACAGTAGATGTAGTCAGGACACAATCAATCTGCCACAGAGGATGAGAATTTAGAGTTAACAGTGGTTTCAACAGGTCAGAATTTATAGAGATCTGAATTGCTGTCTTCACTACATCTTAAATATTCCTTAGGTTGGACAAAAACTCTGATCTCTAGTTTGAATCCTTGTCTCCTTGCTATAAAAAGATCACTCTCATACAGTGCTAATTTGACTGAGGAAACTTGCCAATGCTTCTCTGAGTCCTTTTGATTACAGTTCTTTAAAGGTCTATTACACCGTTCTACAGCCAAAATGCTTCTGAAATAAATTCAGTCACACTTTACCAAGTCTGGTAAATTATGCTTAAAATGATGAAAATGATGCTTAAAATTGTTTGTTGGCTTTAGTTTTCAATTTGCACTGCTGGGTCAGTACATACGACCTCAACTTCGGAAGTGCTAAGGATATGCGTGTTATAATGGGAAGGGATCTCAATTTAAACTATAAAATACTAAAATACATGACATTTTTAACTGGATTTGTGATAAATCTATGCTTTTGTTTGGACAGTACTTGCTTTTCAGGCAAACAATTTATGAATGATGCAATTTGAAGGTGCTATTGCATCATACATGATATGACTTGCATCATGTTACTCCTAGAAGTCATAAATGATGCAGTCATAACTCAGCTTAATTACATCACTCTGCAAAACAAATTGCACATTTTTTTATTGAACATGACTTGTCAGTAGTATTTTGGCTGTAGACCAAAGTGAGAGATGCCTCATAATTGTTTGAACAATGCTGATCACATCTGCTGTATCTGTGGTGAAGTGACTTTTGCAGCACCAAAATGCAGTATAACCACTTTGATTAAGAAAATCTACTGCCTTTACGTTGGCTGCAAAATTTGAGATTGGGACAAGAGTTGGACCTCCACACATATGCTGCAACACTTGTGCAACAAATCTTCTCCAGTGGTTGAACAGCAAAAGGAAATCCATGCCTTTTGCAGTGCCAATGATAGGGAGAGAACCAACAGATCATATCAGCAATTGTTACTTCTACATGGTGCCTCCTGTTGGAAAGGTTTGGCAAAGAAGAAAAAAGTAGACTGTGCAGTATCCAAACAATCTATCAGCTATATGCCTAGTACCCCACAGACTGCCAGTTCCTGATGATCCAGAATCATGAGGAAGAGGAAGAAGAAGGAGATGAAACTTCTAGTCCTGAGCCATCAGTGTCACATGACCCAGATTTTCTCCCATCCTCATCCTCTGAACCACACCTCATAACACAAGATGAACTGAATGACCTTGTCAGGGATTTGGAACTATCTAAGAGTAAGGCAGAGTTGCTGGGCTCCAGACTGAAGCAGTGGAATCTTCTATCAGATGATGTTAGGGATTCCATGTTCCGTGAATGTCAAAAGAATCTTGTTACCTTCTTCTTCATGGAAGGTGATCTTGTAGCCTGCAATAACATTGATGGTCTGATATCAGCCCTCAACATCATTCATCATCCATATGAGTGGAGACTGTTCATCGATTCATCGAAGATGAGTCTAAAAGCTATTTTGCTGCATAATAGTAGTATTTTGCCATCAATTTCAGTTGGTCAGGCAGTCCATATGAAGGAAACCTAAGACAATATAAAACAGCTGTTGAGATGCATAAACTATGACTAACATCAGTGGCAGCTTTGTAATGATTTGAAAGTTGTTGCTCAGTCTACAGACTGGATACACAAAATACAGCTTTTTTTCTCTGAGGATTGGGATAGCCGTGCGAAAATTCCCACTATATCAAGAAAGACTGGTCACTCAAACAGTCATTGGAGCCTGGAAAGAAAAGTGTGCAGCATCCACCACTCGTTGAATCAAGGAAGATTTTGTTACCATCTTTATACATTAAGCTGGGTCAAATCCAGATTGAAGACCCACCTCTTCACCATTGCATTTAGATCCTGACTCCATCCTCATCTTACCCTAACCCCCGCTAATGGTCATGATCAAACTGTACCACACCGTACCTTGCGCAGAACTGACTAATGCTCTGTACTGTTCTTTCTTTTAACTAGATTATAAGCTCCGACGAGCATGACTCTGACGGGCAGGGACTGTCTCTTGTATGTTGGCTACCTCTTGTAGGCTAGGTGTGCAGCGCTGCGTGCGTGGCGCTCTACAAGTGCTGAATTGTAGTAGTAGTAATGAAAAATTTTGTCAAGGCCATGGACAATACAAAACCAGCTTTCAAGTATCTCGGTGGGAAATTTCCAAAACCTAAGTGCCTGATTCTGAGATACGGCTTGCCCCTATTCCCCCTCAGGCTCTCCCTGCATGACTAGAGCAGCAGGATGGGGAAAGTCGGTGGGTGGCAGGAGGGGTGGCATCTGGGAGGGGCGGGGGCAGGCCGAGGCAGCAGGACGTACAGGGCTGATTCCGGTCACAGCCCTGTATGTCTTGAGGGGTCATGGGGGAGGTGCTGCTTATTCCACCTTTGAGGTGGAATAAGCAGCACAAACAGTGCGATCGTGGCCAGAACCCCCCTTGGGGCCGATGCAAGGAGGTCCCCGCCAATCCAATCCAGGCCCCAGCTGGACAGCCATGGGTCAGGAAGCAGGGAAGAGAAGGGTTGGCACTGTGGGAGCCAATGGAGCCTGTGTGGAGGGCATCCCCACAGGCATGCAGGGGCACGCCTTGCTCCCGCGGTACAAAATTTGGTGCTAATGGGCCCACCCTACTTGGGGCCGTCTGGACGGCTTGGACGTGCCCCTTTCAGAATCGGGCTTTATGTTAAGCTAAGATAAAGGAAGATGTCTTTGTTGGTCCTCAGATTCGTGGACTTCTTCGAGATGATGCATTTAACCGTGCACTACGTGACAAAGAAAGGACAGCATGGAAAGCCTTCGAGTTAGTGGCAACACGTTTTCTCTGAAACAACAAGGCAGACAATAACAGAAAAACTCCTCAATGCATACAAAAGTCTTGGCTTCAACATATCACTAAAGATACATGCTTTGCACTCTCATCCACCAAACTGTGGAGTAGTGAGCAATGAGCATGGTGAGCGATTTCATCAGGACATTGCAGCGATGGAGAAAAGATATCAAAGCAAATGGAGTCCATCAGTGCTTGCAGACTATTGCTGGACAGTGACAAGAGGATCTCCATTTACAGAATGCAAGAGTCAAGCCAAGAAATGCTGAGTAGACATTGAATAAGGTCTGAAATGAATAGTAATGCATAAATAGTCGTTTCTTGCTTTCTGTTTCATATTAACTTTTTAAATAAATTGTATTTAAATAATCCTTCTGCTGATTTTTAAACTTTTAAACAAAGATGGCAGGTGAAATATTATCAAGGCCATATATATGGTGTCAGACGGCTGCCTAGGGTGAGAACTTACACAATCTTGACGATGCATATATTCATATGATTCTTGCAAGGTATTGTGGGTATTGTAGTTCATTCACTCCCAACACAGCTGAAGACAATAATTGAGTTGTGTAACCAGTGGTAAAGCCAATAAAATACTTCTTTTATTGATGGGGTTTAATTCACCCAGCACAAGTATGCTTGGTAGCAATATAAATGAGGTTACTTGCTTGCAGTGTTTAAATGGATAACATAAAGTCACAAAGCAAATCAGAAAACAACCTTCAGCTTGTCAGGCAATTAGCTAATGTTTTCTTAGCAAATAATTACCAAATAAAAAAGGCACAAAGAAATGAATAAACTTTGCTTGTTAGGTTAACTTCTGCTTATTTTCCATGCAGATCCAGCAGTAATTATCCCTGGCTCACACACACAATCAGGTGCAGCTTTAATTACTATCAATTGTCCAGCTGAAACCCTTTAGCTGGCTGGCTGCTACTGTGTGAACCCAAATCCTGCTTTAAGAGCTGTTTGCAGTGGAAATAAGAACAAAGTTAGGTTTCTTTGTGATGGCTGATGTGTTTGCTCACAGAAAGCTAGCAATAGCATTGGGATAGAGAACAGTCCATGTAATTAATAGTCTCATCTGCTGTAATTTCCCCTTCATCAATCAGCATAGGGTGACTATCATACATTGGCACAGACGAGTCTTTCCATAAGGCACTATCATGAGAATGCTTATTCCCTTGCTGCCATTCACTATTATAGATAGAGTCTTGATCAGTGTTCATACCTGAGCCTCTCCTGCTATCATAATTCCTCTCTGTATAGCCTGGCCAGTATGAAATCCAGTTCTGATGTCCAGCCTTCCAATCTTGATCCCTGGACACTGGATCTTCCCTCACATACCTTCTGGCATAGGTCTGAAAGTCCCTTCCACGTGCAGTCTTCTCTCTTCCAGGTAGCCACTGGTGATTCCTATCTCTGCCATTCCATTCCTCTGGCTGACTCCAGTCCAATGGACTCTGCTGGCACTTGGAATACCTCCCAGTATGGGTACTGCCTTGGACTCTCCCAAACCTGCCAATGGCCTTTCTTCTCTTCCTTCCAGAGAGTTTCCTTCTCTCTCTATCCGCTTGGCTTGGCTTCTGCTTCTCGAGATGATGTTGGTGCTTGAGCTTGAAGCTGTTGCTGTATCTTTTGCTGAAGCTGTTGCTGAAGCTGTTATCTGTAGAATCAGCTCTATTCTTATTCTGTCCTAATGTGTGCTCCTCCCTAACACAGCGCAGCTGTGTTGAATCAGGCCCTGCCCTTTGAGATGAGTGCTTAGGGATTACCTCATAGCTCTCTTGATTGCACACACGTTTTCTCACTTCAGCCCCTCTCATGGCTGCTGGAAACCTGGTGCATTCTGGGACTGGTAGTCTTTTATGTGAAAACTCTGTTTTCTTACTTCTACCAAAACTGACAGGTTGCTTGTTCAGAGTCACATCATCTTTTCTATAGCTCCTACCTGAGCTATGATAAGCTTCCTTATCACAATGGCAGCCATAAATGTATGAAAAGACATAGGTTTTTAATAATTTGTGATTGAAACTCTACTACCAACATGTTATATATATATATATATACGTATAAAACGGAAAAGCTTGGAAACAGTAGCCAATCAGCGGTTTTAATTACTATTTTTGAATTCAACGCATCAAAATACATAAGAATTTGCAGGTTTTGTCTTTGAAATAGACAACTTTTAAAATATTGTAGACCGGTGTTATACCTATTCTAAATAAGGCCTTTTCGGGCCCTTTCTGTGCTGAGATTATTGACCTTTCCTTGACCTTCCATATTTAGTTAAGTTTATTGAACAAGTAAGGACAATACATTAACTTACTTTTGGAGAACTTTGACAGTTTGGATTCCCTCCAATCAGCATTTCACTTGGAGTGCAGTACCAAATCCATTAAGTCTTAAGGGTATGTTTACTAAACAGTGGTAGCGGCTTCCATGCGATATCGGAGCCGCGGTCCCAATGAATTAAGGGTCCAGGCTGGATGTGGCCCTTGCAGCCAGTTTTATGCCATCCCTGCTTTATCTTGTCACCAGATCAGATCTGGCCCCAGAACCAGTTTTAGGGGTGTTTCCACCCATACATTCCATCCAGCCTTTTCCTCTCCCTCCCCTCATACTGCAGCTTGGGGATTTCAGCCAGCAGATCATGAAAAGACCAGCCTCAGTAATCCTTGCTACTCTATCCCTCCCTACTTAAGTTCTCCATTGCTGAAATACTTCTTTATTTAAGAGGTTTTTTATACTACTTTATCATTTCAGTCAAAACAGTTTATATTGTAACTTAAATTTCATAATGTACATGAAACAGGAACATTGGATTTTTATGAGGCAATGAAGAATTTAGCAACATGCCCAAGGCCACAAGGAATGCTAGTGGGGATCAAACCCTGGTCTTTTGGCTGCCAAGCCAGTGCTCTTGCCATTAGGCTACTCCTCCACTTATTCCTTCTACCAAGAAAGTGGTAAAAAATCCAGAAGGAGGGGATAGGGTTGCCAGCTTTTTGAAAGAGAAAAACCTGTCATTCGTGGTTAGTCATTCTCCACCCATGCCTACCCCTGCCTCGGCCTTTCCCTGCCCCTCCCTGTTCTGCCCCTGCCCCACCCCCTGTCCTTAAAAAATAATTGCAGAGAAGACAATAAGCAAACTGAATAAGCTACACATTCTTAGACAAAAATTCTATACTAACAGAATATTCAGCATTGATTATATGTACACACACACACACAGGCCTTCTCAATAAATAAGCACAAAATGAAAAGAGAAATATATAGACAGAAATTAAACTAAAACTTCAGAAAGCCAGACTCTGCATGTAGTGCAACACAAGAGAAACAGAGATGCATTTCCCCCATATTGTACAAAATAAAAGACAGCAGATGTCAGAATTAGCATTAGGATGGATGCAACCTGGCAATTGCCCTGAACCCACAAGCCACAGAGGGCCTCAGATCTGCTGGAGACAGAAAAAGGCACAGCTTGTCGGTGAGCTTTAGGCGATGCAATGTGTGTCTTTGAGTCAATGCCCACTCCTGCTGACCCATCAGCTCCTGGGTTTTCTTGACAGTTTGACCAGAAGTAGATTGCCAGGCTTTTCTTCTGAGGCAATAGAGAGTTAAGTGACTTGCCCAATGCTATAAGGAGTACTAGTAAAAATTGAACTCTGTTCTCTTGTTTACCCAAGTCAGTGCTTTAACCATTAAGCTACTCCACTAGCTCCAGCCCCTTTCAGCATCAGCTCCCTTTCACAGTGCTTGTGGCTACTCTAGAGTGTGGACTGCTGTGAGGACTGAGGCAGCAGTGTCCGGGAGTATCCACAAGCACCACGTGCCTTAAATGGGAGCAACCATAGTGATCGTGACTCTTCCCAACACCTGCGTGACACCATATGCAGCCTTAGCCCAGCCCCACTGCCGCCGCTGCCCAGTGCCGACTTGGGCCTACCTTGGTCGCTGACAGCCCCGATCTCAGCCCGAAGCTGTCCTACTGCATGCGTGCGGCCAGACCTTGGCAGGGACATGCTAGGGTTTCTGGCGCTCCCTTGCAACCTATAAATCGGCACCCTCTCTCATTATTATTAATGTTGGCTATGCCCCACCCTCCTTTTTCCCAAAACTCTTTTGTGAACTCTTTTCATATGATGTTACTATTTCTCCTCCAAATCCAATGTTGTAAGAAAATTGCAGTGAAAGGGCAAATGCATAGCCAGAATATCTTAGACTTTATCTATCTTAGACTTTAGTTTAGGACAACTAACTTTGCGAAGATGGGCCAGTACCTCAAGGAGTCATTAGCAGGATGGGAATAGCTGGGGGATGTAGAAAAACAGTAGGCAAAACTGAAAGAGGATATTTTAAGGGCAACCAACCTTTTTGTTAAAATTTTAAATAAAGGTAAAAGGAAAAGGAGGCTGCTATGGTTCTCAAAAGAGGTAGCTAAAAAGCTGAAGAAAAAGAGGAAGGCCTTCTTTAATACAAGAGATCACAGAGAGAGGAAGACAGGCATCTATATTTGGAAAAACTTAGAGAGGCTGGCAAAGTAGTCAAGAAAGCAAAGATACAAAAAGAAGAAGAAATAGCCAATTCAATAAAATGGGGGGGGGGGGGGATGACATTTTTCATCTATTAGTGAGAAGAGGAAGGGCAAAAGTGGTATTGTCAGATTTAAGGGTGCAGGGGAGGAATATGTAGAAGCTGATGAGAATAAAGTGGAATTGCTTAACAAATATTTCTATTCTGTGTTCACAGATGAAAGGTCAGGAGCAGGACCTCCGACAACACCCATAAACAGGAACAAAAGTGAGGATCATCTCAAACAATTTTCAGAGGACTGTGTTTGTGAAGAACTAGCTAAACTAAAAGTGGACAAAGCGATGGGACCGGATGGGATACATATGAAAATACTAAAGGAAAACTTAGGGACATTCTAGATGGTCTCCATTGACTGACCTTTTCAATCCCTCTTTGGAGTTGCGGGTGGTGCCAAAGGACTGGAGAGAGGCATATATGATCCCTTTACACAAAAGCAGAAGTAAGGATGTGGTGAAAACTACAGGTCGGTTAGTTTAACCTCGATGGTGAGAAAATTATTGGAAACGCTGCTGAAAGAGAAAATAGTGAGGTTTCTGTGGTCCAACAGATTACCGGATCCGAGGCAGCATGGATTCGCCAGGGGCAGGTCTTTTCAGACAAATCTGATTGATTTCTTAGACTGGGTGACCAGGGAGTTGGACTGAGGGACGTGGTGTATTTAGATTTCAGTAAAGCATTTGACACTGTTCCACACAGGTGACTTATAAACAAACTGAGCACCCTAGGGATGGACCCTAAAGTTACAGCTTGGGTTAGAAATTGGTTGACTGGGAGGTGACAAAGGCTACAGGTAAATGGAGTTCACTCTGAGGAGAAGGAGGTTACCAGTGGTGTGCCGCAGGGATCTGTCCTTGGTCTGATTCTTTTTAACATCTTTGTTAGTGATATTGTGGAAGGGCTGTCAGGTAAGGTTTGCCTCTTTGCAGATGATATCAAAATCTGCAACAAAGTAGACACCCAGGAAGGTATAGATAACATGAGGAGGGATCTAGCTAAGCTTGAAGAATGGTCTAGAATTTGGCAGCTGAGATTTACTGCTAAAAGATGTAGGGTCATGCATTTGGTCTGCAATAATCCAAGGGAGCAGTACATTATAGGGGGGTGACGTACTTCTGTCCATGAAAGAAGAACGGGACTTAGGCATGATTGTGTCTGTTGTTCTCAAAGTAGCTAAACAGGTAGAAAAGACATTTGTGAAAGCTAGAAGGATGCTTGGGTGCATAGGGAGAGGACTGGCCAGCAGGAGGTGATAGTGCCTCTATAGAAGTCTTTGGTGCGACCTCATTTGGAGTATTGTGTGCAATTCTGGAGACCGCACCTTCAAAAGGATATAAACAGGCTGGAGTCGGTGCAGAGGGTGGCTACCAAAATGGTTAATGGTCTTCATTGGAAAGCTTATGAGGACAGACTTAAAGACCTTAATATGTATACTTTAGAGTAAAAGAGGGACAGAGGTGATATAATTCAGATGTTTAAATACCGCTGTGGCATAAATACACAGGAGTAGAGACTTTTTTGATTGAAAGCAATCTGTGCTACGAGGGAACATAGGATGAGGGTGAAAGGGGATAGACTCTGGAGTAATATGCAGAAATATTTCTTTACGGAAAAAGTGGTAGATGCATGGAATAGTGTCCCAGTAGAGGTGGTAGAGATGAGGACATTGTCCCATGCTTTTTTGAATTTAGATAACACAGAGGCTCTCTAAAGGAAAACACGGGACTGTTGTAGTGGGTGATATGGAAGGGCAGACTGGATAGGCTATGTGGTCTTTTTCTGCCGTCATGTTTCTATGTTTCTAATAAAAATAACTACTTAGCAGTAAATACTTAGCATCATTCAAACAGGCTGTGATAGTCCAAAAAAAAATCTGATTCTGGTCATCTCACTAGCAACAACATAAACATTGTCCAGTACCAGGCATATAGATACATTAATATAAAACCATACAAAAGTCTCCGAAGATCTACATGGCCAAATTTACCATACCATACCATACCATACCAACATAAACTTCGAAAACCCATACAAAGGGCCTACCCAGAAAATAGCAGCAGTATAAATAGTGCAGAGGGCCCTAGAACATCCATACACCTACTTAAAAAGCCAAACAAATTACTACATTATAGTATACAAACTCCATGTTAACACCACACCTGGCCTCAGTCACACACTCAGACCACAGACCCTCACCAAGTACAGAATAAGCAACCAAACCTAAAGTAAAAATAAAAATATGTAAATAACAATTAAACTAAAACCCCAGGAAGCCAGACTCCGCATGCAGTACAACATCAGATAAATAAGAGATGCAGTTCCCTATACTGTTTAAAATATAAAGATAGTACAAAATCCAATCACTAAATTGAAAATAAAATTATTTTTTTCTACCTTTGTTGTCTGACCATTTTATCCTCTGATCATGCTGGTCCCAATCTGTGACTTCTGTTTTCCTGTCTTCTTAGCTCTCTTTCTATGATCTATAACCCATCTGCCATTTCTTGGCTCTTCTTTTGGGGTTTTTTTTCACTTCCTTCCATCAGCTTATTTCCAATCCCAGTAACCTTCCCCAGTCCTCCCCTCCCATTACCTTCCAATGTCAACTCCCTTGCATTCCCAGGACTGCCAGTGATATCCATTCCATTCCAGTCCCCCTCCTTCCTCACTGCTAGCCCCTTCTAGTCCAAATACCATCCCAGGTATCAGCTCACGTCCAGTCCCAGTGCCACCCCCTTAGTCAGCTCACTTCTAGTCACCCTACCCTCTGTTCATCCACCTTCCAGTCCCAGTGCCCCCTTCCTTCCAATCCCCCCATTACCCAGCCACCTACCAGTCCCATCCCCAAGTGTTAGCTCCCTCCAGTCTCACCCCCAGGTGTCAGCTCCCTTCCAGTCCCCCTCCAGTACCATCCCAGGTGTCAGATCCCTTCCAGTTTCCACCTTCCCCTCATGTCAGCTCTCTTCTAGCCCACACCTTCCCCCAGTGTCAGCTCACTTTCTGCCACCTTTTTCCCCCCGTTAGCTCCCTTCCAGTTCCCACCTTCCCCTCATGTCAGCTCTCGTCCAGCCCCCACCTTCCCCCATATCAGCTCCCTTTCTGACAACTCCTTCCCCCCCCAGTCAGCTTCTTTCCTGCCACCTCCTTCCTCCCCCCTCCCCGGTGTCAGCTCTCTTCCAGCCCCTTCCTTCCTCCATGTCAGCTCCCTTCCAGTCCCCATCTTCCTCATGTCAGCTCCCTTCCTGCCACTTCTTTCCCCTCTGTCAGCTCCCTTCCAGCCCCCATCTTCCATCATGCCAGCTCCTTTCCAGCCACATCCTTCCCCCCTCTGTCAACTCCCTTCTAGCCCTCACCTTTCCCCCTCTGTCAGCTTCATTCCAGCCCCCAGCTTTCCCCATGTCAGTTCCCATGCAGCCCCCACCTTTCCCCCATATCAGCTCCCTTCCAGCCCCCACCTTCCCCCATGTCTGCTCTCTTCCTGCCACCCCCTTACTTCCTCCCATCCCCATGTTAGCTCCCTTCCAGTCCCCCCACCCCAGTGTCAGTCCCTTCCTGCCACCTCCTTCACCTGGCAGCAGCAGCTCCTGTATCTTACAGAGCTGTGGTTGCAATAATGATAATTTAAAATGAAAACAAAACTGGTGCGGAGCCTTCTGTCCCTAAGGAACCCCTGCTGTTGCAGTCTGCCCTCAAAAGGAAGTTACACTAGAGTGGGTAAGATCCAGCAGCAGGGGCTCCATAGGGATGGAAGACTTCACACCATTTTGATTTTATTTTGATTTTAAATTATCACTATTGCAGCCGCGGCTCTGTAAGAAGCAGGAGCCACAGCTGGAGTGGAGGAGTCAATGAGGCTGTGTTGGGGGGGGGGAGGGGGGATACAGACTCCAGTAGAGAGATGGAAAGCCAGATTTCTGCTCTGACTGTTCCTGGTCTTGGGACCAGAGCAAAAAATGGGCTTTTCAATGGCCAGTCTTACATCTCTGCCGACATCTGGCCTGGCCATGTAAAAACTGGTCAGGCTGACTGAATACTGGCCAGTTGGAAACCCTAGGAGGGGATGCTTCTCGCTTTTGGTGATTCAAGGCTAGAGGTATGTGATCGCTTCCTGCTCCAGGAGTGCAGCACCAGAATGTCTACAAGTTCTTTTGAGAGGGAAGGGAGAAGAGGAATCAATAGAGTGGAATAAGAGGAGGGGGTGAAGTCAAAAAAAGGAGAGTGAGGGGGAAAGGAGGGAAAAGGGGAATGTAAAGTACATTGAGTGAGATAAGTGGGAGATTGTACCACACACACATAGACACCCCCCTCTGATATCCATTTGCCCCCATTTCCCCAGGGGGCAGATGCTGAGGAAAGATGGGAAAGAACAGAGGGTGTGGTTATCTGCTTCACACCTGGGAATCATCATCTGCTTCTATCCTTCTCTTGTACTTGAAATCACTGAAAAGTCCAGACATGGTCCTCTTCCCCTCCCCCCAGCTTAGCAAACACTTCTCCAGAGGAGACCCCTCCCCTGTTCAGCCTTCTTCATGATTTGAAATTCTCTGTGTGGTCCTTCATGTCACAGGTTTGGGGATCTCTATATTAAATTATACTCTCTACTTCATGGATGGGGTGAATCAGTCCTGCTAGTCCTGTTGTATCAAGTGTGTTTGACCTTGATGACACTGTCGGTCATCTTAGAGAAGTACAGATCTGGAGACTTGGTATATGATGTGATTACTTCTTTTTAGTCTGGCATATTCTAATCTAGGTGACTTAGTCGATGTCTATGCCTACGGAGACTTGCTGTGAAGAATAGCAAGGATCCTGCCTATTGCCTTTGCTTTTTCAACATTTTCATGTATCCTCTAGGAGGCCCATTCAGTCCTTTAGTTTATTAACCTTACATATGCTGATGATATACAGCTGGCTATTTCCTTGGGGAAGGATCCAAATGCTGTGAAAGGTTTGATGAATATCTGTCGTGTGGAGATTACATTTCAGCTACTAGAAAGTAAAGCACTCATGAATAATCACATCACAGAAATTCTGAAGGTAAGTGCTATGGACATCTCAGCTCCATAGATCTTTTCTGTGATTGATGAATCAATTATTTTTTTTGGAGCTAGAAATCAAAATCTTTGGACATAAGTTAGATTTCACTTTGAACTTAGAGAACATATGTTGCCACAGAGGCTTGTGCTGCATGTCTGAATATGAAAATAAATTTTAAAGCCCTTAAAACAATAACATAACATTTTTATTTATTTATTTATTTAATATTTCTTATATACTGCCTTTCATGATATCAAGATGGTTTACATTGAACAAACTGAAATTACAATGAACAGGGCATTATAACTTGGAGATAACTATTTTACAGGGAACATAGCAGATGAAGGCAGATAAAGACCAGAATGGTTCATCCAGTCTACCCAGGAAGGTGTTTGGATAGCAATTGCCATTCCATGTAGATCACTCCCTTGCTTTTATGTTTAAGACTGTAACCACTACTCCATATAGGTTACCCCTGTATCTTCATTTAAAGTTGCAACTACCCCTCTGGGCAGGTTAGTCATCATGCTTTTTTTGGATATATATGCCTATTTCTTTTTTTTTATGTTGCAAACTTTATTGAGCAATAAAGAATAAATGCAGAATATGTACAATCTCAGGCAGCAAATTTGAACATTCCTAGTACTAACCAACCTAGTACCAGACCAAATCCAACCTGAACCACCCGGAGACCTGAGGAAAGCCAGTAAATAAGCCAGCCACAGGAACCATATCATACCATACATAAGACCATTAAACCAAATAGAACCCCTCCCACCTTAGCAATCCTGTCAGCCCAGCCCTGCCCCCCTCCCCCACGCAGAGGATGATGTCAAAGGAAGGAAGAACGGTGGAACAGTAGAGCAGAACAGTATGGCAGACTCAGAGAGCAGAGAGAACCTGATATAGTCAGAAAATTGCCTAGAGTTGTAAAAGAGGGGACTGACACTAGTAGAACGTACTCATCAGCTCTCGTGACCTAGACCACAGCCATAAGCTTGGCCAGGCAATAAATCTCCCAAACGTTAACCATCCATTCGTCAAAGGAGGGAGTCTTAGCTCTTTTCCAAAAATGAGTGCTAACCGAAGAGCTGCAAGTAGGAGACAGGTGGACATATGACAAGGAAGTTCATTCTGCTGATCTGGGGGTAAAAATACCCAATACCCTATAGTAAAATCTATATGCACTCCCGAGATGCAGTTAAGATACGTATGAAAAGTGGACCAGAACTCTTGCAAGTGAGGACAAGACAACCACATATTTTCAAAATCCCCTCTCTGACCACATAATCTCCAACAGAGGGGATCATCAGCTTGATGCCACCGAAAAAGATCAGTCTTGAGAACCAACATATGAAACAAAATCCACAATTGTGTGTTCATTAGAGAGAGAGGTATAGAACAGGAGTGAGAGTAATGATAGACATCAGTACAGAAGTCCTCAGACTTGTCAGGCAATACCACATCCCATCTCATATTGTGGGGGTCAACCCCAGGTGGACACAGAAAATCGGAGGCAACCCTTCTATAAAGTCTCGCCAAAAGAAATTGAAGATGTTGCAAATCAAAAAGAACCCATTTACAAAGCCTAGGAGGGCGCTGCACATCATGTCGAATGGCTAGAACATCAAAGCGGTGTCGAAGTTGCTAATATTGGAAGTGAGTCAAGAAAATCTCCCATAACTTCTCTAAATGAGCTTTTGTGAACATAACGGATTCTTCAAAAAGAGCCAAAAGATGCAAAGATGAAGTGCATGCAATAAACTGCTTCCCAAAGTCTCTCACACAGCCACAGGAAGAAATGAGAGTAAAGGGGGAAAACTGTGGAGACACACAGAGTTTAGAGCACACACTCTTTCAGGCTCGTCAGAAAGGATGAAGAAAAGGATGCGTAAACATACTAAATAGATCAGCAGGATGATGAAGAAAGGGGATCGCAGCCAGTAGAATCAGAGCCATCCAATCCCTTTCCAAAGTGACCCATTCTACATCTTGGGCATGACTCCAAGAAGGTATGGCCCATAAGCAAGCACACTTATGATGGAGCTCAGGGTCAGGAAGATCAAGACCGCCAGAGAGCTTAGGACGTATTAAGACCAATCGACTGATCCGCGGTTGATGATCCCACCAAAGAAAATGAGTGACAATGCATTGCAGGGTCAGAACAAAGGATCTCAGGACAGCAATCAGGAGCTGGATAAATAAAAATAATAGCTTAGGTAACACTAACATTTAATGGCATTGATCCAGCCCAACCAAGAAAAAGATGTGGATTGCCAGGACTCTAAATCATGTCTTAATGTCCCAAGAAGGGGGCTGTAATTAAGAGAGTAAAAACATGAAAGATTGCAGTGAACAAGGATGCCCAGGTACCAAA
Organism: Ichthyophis bannanicus; assembly: GCA_033557465.1. Classification (NCBI taxonomy): domain Eukaryota; kingdom Metazoa; phylum Chordata; class Amphibia; order Gymnophiona; family Ichthyophiidae; genus Ichthyophis; species Ichthyophis bannanicus. Next base: position 642,333,266 of record CM066032.1, read on the forward strand.
ACTGATGTACCACTTGGAAGCCTTCAAGAAATTCCATAACAGGAGGGGAAGTCCCGGAAAGAAAGGGAAGAAGTGTTGACTTCTGCTTATTAACAGTGAATCCAGAGAGATGGGAGAAATGGTTCAAGATGTCCATAATAATTAGAAGAGAATTAATGGGTTCTCGTGGGTAGATCAAAGTATCATTGGCATAAAAGGGAGTGGAGTGGAGGAGTGGCCTAGTGGTTGGGGCAAGGTACTTAGGGCCAGAAGGTCAGGGGTTCAAATCCCACTAGAGGACAGCAACCTTGGGCTGGAAGGACTGGGGTTTCTAGTCCCACAGGTGCTCCTTGTGGTCTTGGGCAAGCCACTTAACCCTCCATAGCCCATGTTCCCTGTAAAATAGTTCTCTGTGTGCTGTGCTTTCCTGTCTAATCAATGTGTTTATACCTCAAAAATTTCCTGTCATGATTTGACAATTTCCAATCTGTAATCAAAAACCACTGCTGATCACTGGAAGTAGCGGTATACAAATGTATACTAAATAAATAAATAAATAAAATAAAAAGGAAATTGTGTGACAGGCATTGCTCAGCAGAACACCATTTTCCATTGTGTGACGCCGAATATAAGTTGCCAGAGGCTCAATGGCTAGAGCAAACAAGAGCGGGGACAAGGGGCACCCCTGCCTAGTACCCTGCCCTATACAAAAAGGAGAAGATAGGAATCCGTTAACCATTACAGCATACAAAGCCGCTACCCAGCCCCAAAATGAAGGTTGTAAACCAAAAGACTCTAGCACTTCAAATAAGTATGGCAATTCCACTTTGTTGACAGCCTTTTCCGCCTCTAGTGACAATGTCACATAATGCCCTTCCCAAAATCAAACTGTGCAGTATATTAACCAAATCGCTGAACATTTTTGAAACTATAGCATTGCTTAATAAATCCGGTTTGGTTCAGACAAACAATATCTTGAATTTTTGAGTCTAAGCAATTGGACAACAGTTTGCTAAAGATTTTATAATCAGTATTCAAGAGGGATATAGGGTGGTAGTTGCTGTACACCAAAGGATCCCTATCTCCCTTGGGCAGAACTGTAATTGTTGCTAAATAAAAGGAGGCAGGAAGGCTTTGCATAGGTAAAATGTTATTGAACACTTGAACAAATACCAGAGCAAAAAGATCAGGTAATGTCTTATAGAGTTCTGCAGGAAGCAAATCAGGACCCGCTGCTTTGGAAGACTTCAAATTGTGAATCACATGAAGTGCCTCCTGAAGAGAAAAGGGGTGATCAAGAGCCTCTCTAGCCTCTGGAGGAAGTTGGGGGAGATCTACCTCATGTAACCAACTAAGTATAGAAGCAGTGTCAGCATGTAAGGTACAGGAGTAAAGAGTCTCATAAAACTTAACAAATATAGCGGCCACATCTCCTGAGCGTTAAGTAGGAACACCGTGAGCAGAGGACAAGGCAGAGATATGATGCCATTGCCGCTGTCTCTTTAACAGCCAAATGAGCAGTTTACCAGCCTTATTACCTTGTTTATAAAAGCTTTTCTTAGTCAAAAGTAGAGATGCAATATGACCAAAGGCCAGAGTGGCCAACTTTTCCCCGCAGTTGCACTAGCTGACACCAAACTCGAGGGCCATCTCCCTGTCTATGACGGTATTCCAGAGTAAGAATGTTGTGACACAATTGTTCTTGCCGAGCAATGGCTTTCTTCTTAAATGCATGAGAAAGGGAGATCAGCTGCCCACACAACATCGCCTTGCTGGCATCCCACAGTGAGAAGGTTGACAAGGTTTCGAAAGGGAGACTATGATAAAATGAGGAAAATAGTTAAGAAAAAACTAAAAGGAGCAGTTGCAAAGGTTAAAGACTTACATCAAGCTTGGGTGTTGTTTAAAAATACTATCTTGGAAGCCTAGACCAGCTGTATTCCACGCTTTAAGAAAAGTGAAGGAAGTCCAAAAAACTGCCAGCATGGCTTAAAGGTGAGGTCAGAGAGGCTGTTGCTAAAAAAACATCTCTCAGGAAATGGAAAAAGAGCCAAATGACAGGCCTCAGATCTCATTCTCAGCCTATAATAGCCTGTTTCAGTTTCTTTGAAGATAAAGTGACCCTCATGCATAGTCTTCGCAGCAAACGCACTCTCTCTTTCCCATAGGTCAAGCGATCCAAATTTTTCAAGACCTCTCTCACTACATAATGATGGAAAACTTCAAACCCTTGACACAGGTCTTGCAGAAGCAGTCAGTGCAATATCATTGGGGTTTCCCTTTTCTCTTATTTTTGAGTGGAATAATGTTACACACGAAATTTTGGAACTGTCTGAATGTATGGACTTTCTGAACTCTTTTCAGAATGAGATGATTGCTTTCCATGGTCGAGGTGTACTCAAGAAGACTGGGAGGCTTCCACACCCAAAAGGTGCAAGGTTCCTGGCTCCTGGAGGACTTCAGGCACTGACCAGGATGATGCTCTCCATAAAGAAATGGTCCCTACTACACTGCCTTAATGCCTCAGTTACTGTGTGCAGTGTACCCCATTACAGTTTGCAGTATTTTGTAGCCAGCATGCTGTTTAGTAGTCAGGATGCTGTGTCTCACTTAGGTCCTTTCTAATTTTATGGCTCAGGAGGGTGGCTGCTTAGAGTGTGAGTTGGGTTGTAGATGTGGCTGTGTAGGGTGGTTGGGGGTGACAGATGAGTTGTGGGTGGTTGGGTAACATATGGGAGGATAGGCATAGGTAGGAGATTATGTGTCATGTTAGGTAGTTTGGATTGGTGGGGGTATGGTCTTGATACTAAGTGCCTTCCTTTATGACACCTTTTGTGTCATGGTTTTTGTTCATTTTCTTGTTTCATTTCCTTCCTTCAGAGTTAGGATGGAGGGAGGATTGGATAAGGGGAAAGAGTGTTTGGTGGGTTTAATTGTTCAAAGGATGGGTATGTTAGGTTTGCTTATTATTTTATTTATTTATTATTTAGCTGTATTTATATCCTGCTTTTCACCGGGTCAAAGCGGTCAATTGGGGGATACATTTAACACGAGGGGATATGAGACACATATGATAATACTTACAGGGAACATGGGCAGTGGAGGGTTAAGTGGCTTGCCCAAGACCACAAGGAGTGCGTATAGGACTAGAAATCCCAGTCCCTCCGGCCTGAGATTGCTGTCACCAGGTGGGACTTGAACCCCCAGCCCTCCGGCCTGAAGTACCTTGTCCTAACCACTAGACCACTTCTCCCTCCCTTGCTTTAGGGAAGAACACTTGGATTCGGCAGACGGGAGTTTTTCTGAAAAATTGGTACTCTCCAGTCTCCTTGGACAGGACATCTTTTTTATCTTCCAGGTTTGTTTTATTGGCTGACTTTTGATAACTACTGCTATGGTTTAAAGTGATCTCGTGGAATATGCATGGTATTAAAGACAAATGAAAATATTTTTTCACTCAACGTGTAATCAAACTCTAGAATTTGTTACTGGAGGATGTAATAAAGGCTGTTAGTATAGCTGGGTTTAAAAAAGGTTTGGACAAGTTCCTGGAGGAAAGGTACATAAACCATTATTAAAAATGGACCCAGGATATCGATGCTTGACCCAATACAAGCATTGTGGAATCTGTGTCTTTTGGGGAAACTGCTAGGTACGTATGACCTAGATTGGCCACTGTTGAAAACAGGATACTGGGACTCAAAAATTCAAGATATTGTTTGTCTGAACCATGTTGAGTGAAAAATATTTTCTCTTATTAGTCTTAAATAGGTTACCCTGTAACTTCATTACATGTCCCCTAGTCTTTTTATATTCTGATGACATAAACAATTGATCTACGTTTACCCATTCCACCCCATTCATTAATTTATAGACCTCTATCATATCTGCCCTCCCCCTTTCCAGGTTGAAGAGCTCTAACCTTTTTAGCCTCTGTTCATAGGAGTATCCTTCCATCCCCTTTACCCTTTTGGTGGCTCTTCTCTGTAGCTTTTCTAATAATGCTATATCTTTTTTTAAGATACGGCAACCAGAATTGCACACAATATTCAAGGTGCAGTCGCACCATGGAACGATACAGAGGCATTATAATATCCTTTGTTTTATTTTCCATTCCTTTCTTTATGATAACTAGCATTCTATTTGCTCTCTTGGCCAGCGCTGCACACTAGGTGGAGGGTTTTAACATGAAATCTACGATGTTGCCTAAATATTTTTCCTGGGTGGTGGTTCCCAATGTGAACCTTGCATCATGTAACCATATTTTGGGTTGTTCTTTCCTAAGTGCATAACTTTGCACTTGTCCACATTAAATTTCATCTGCCATTTGGATGCCCAGTCTTCCAATTTATCAGGATCCTCTTGCAATTGTCCACAATCCTCTTGGGTTTTAACAACTATAAATAGTTTTGTGTCATCTGCAAATTTGATAACCTCACTCATTATTCCCTTTTCCAGGTCATTTATGAATATGTCAAAAAGCAGCGGACCCAGCACAGATCCCTGGGGTACTCTACTATTCACCTTTTTCCATTGGCAAAATTGGCCATTTAGCCCTACCCTCTGCTTTCTATCTTTTAACCAGTTCCTGATCCACAATAGTCTATCACCTCCTATCCCATGACTTTTTAGTTTTGTTAAAAGTCTCTGATGGGGGACCTTGTCAAAGGCTTTCTGAAAGTCCAGATACACTATATCAACCGACTCACTTTTGTCTACCTGTTTATTCACACCTTCAAAAAAACATAATAGATTAGTAAGATAAGATTCTCCTTTTCTAAAGCCATGTTAGCTGTCTCCCATTAAGCCATGACTATTTACATGCTGAGTAATTCTGTTCTTTATGATGGTTTCTACCACTTTTCCTGGTACTGATGTCAGGCTCACCAGTCTTTAGTTTCCTGGATCACCCCTGGAGCCCTTTTTAAAAATTGGCGTTACATTGGCGATCCTCCAATCTTCACGTATGACAGATGATTTTAATGATAGTTCACAGATTACTAATAGCAGGTATGCACTCTCATATTTCAGTACTTTCAACACCCTTGGATGTATACCATCCAGTCCAGATTATTTGCTTCTCTTCAGTTTATCAAATAGTTGTAATACATCTTCCCGGTGTAGCAATTTCTTTCAATTCTTCTGCAGCATCACCTATAAATACCACTTCAGTCATGGGTAACATCCCTACATCTTCCTCATTAAAGACTGAAGCAAATAATTCATTCAGTCTCTCCGCTATAGCCTTGTCCCCTCTTACTTCCCCTTTTACCCCTCTATCATCTAATGGTCCAACTGACTCTCTCACTGGTTTTTTGCTACGAATGTACTTGAAAACTTCTTTATTATGCATTTTTGCTTCCACAGGAAGTTTCTTCTCAAATTCTCTTTTTGCCTGTCTTATCAATGCCTTGCATTTAACTTGCCAGTGCTGTGCTGTTTCCACTTTTCTGTCATTCTGTAGTGAGAGAGGTCTTGAAAAATTTGGATCGCTTGACCTATGGGAAAGAGAGAGTGCGTTTGCTGCGAAGACTATGCATGAGGGTCACTTTATCTTCAAAGAAACTGAAACAGGCTATTATAGGCTGAGAATGAGATCTGAGGCCTGTCTTAGCGCCCAAGCTCCTGGATGCACACTCCAATTTAATAGCCCGGGCGCACCTGGCAAACAAAAGGCATACAGATCTTGGATGAGTGAGACTGCATTCTCCTGATCACCTTGCTGGGATAGATAATCTTAGCATGCTGGCGACTTGCACATCGGGCACGCCTCTTCTCTCCTGCCTGGGGTGGGGGGGGGGAGGGTGGGGGGAGCCGCGTGATGTGCAAGTCGCACAGGGTGCAATCTTCCCTCGGTACGGCCCTGGAGCTGTGAAATACACTGTAACTGCTTCTTCTGGTGGAGGGAGCTGAAAACTGTGCCTCTTATCTGAGGGTTTTAAGAGACAGGTGAAAAGACTTTGCTGCAATAGTTGTGCTGTGACATGTGGATTTGCTGTACTGTTGGGGAGTGTCTGAAGCCATGATTCATTCCGGAGCTGCTGCATAGGAGAGCACGATGTCCTGAGTCTTGGACTTTTATGGGATTTTCCGCCAGTTGGAGTATGCTCTGAATGATAGCTAGGTTAAGACAAGCTGTTTGTTAGAATTTTACAAAACCCAGGACAGGATTGCGATATCTGGGAGTGGAGTGGACATGCCCAGAGCCGGTGAAACCCATGATTGCGGTTCCCCGCCTCACACAGGACATCACAGTAGTTATACTATTTTTCTAAATTTTTAAATAAATAAACACCTTGCATCTCAGTTGCCCTTCCCCAGTTCATTGCCTCAGACAGTGTCCCAGCTCTGGAGAAAGCAGGCCTCTTATTAGGCCAAGAACACAGAATGACTGGTTTTCTGACTACTCTTTGTGAAGAGCAAGTTCTCCCTTTCAGGCTGAGCAATACTGTGTACTCAGTAACACAGCAAGTTGGTGACAGTGAGCATTGGCATTGACAAGCAGCGAGCCCCTACATCTCTCTGCACACTGCTCACCCCAAATGCGCCCCAATTCACATCGAGGTCATATGGGCCTACTCGGGAGCTGATTAAATATGTCTCTGAGGGCCGAAGATAGCTGCACACTGCTGATTTTCCCGCCAAGTCGTTGCACTTCTGCATGCCACATGGGCATTCCAGAATGGCACTGTATGAGAGGAAGCCGCACCTCAATCCTACCCAGCCAAACAAGCAGCGACCCACCAGCCAAGAAATAGATGAAATCTCTGGGGCATATGTTGATCAACCATTGGAGCACAAGTGTCCCACAAAGGAAAGGCAGCATGCTCATCCGACAGCCCTGCAGATCAGGCAAAGGGAACCAACAGAGTGCATTTGACGGCGATCATCAGAACAGGCACCTCCTCACGTCCAGAACTGGACTGCAGAAGCAAGCATTGTGAGACCTTCAATGGGGTGTGACAAAATCTTCATGGGTGGAGAAGCACAAGGCAAGTTGGCATTCGCTCAGGCTGAGCCACTCAAGCCGCTGGAGCCTGACATTGGAGACGCACAGCAGAGGTGAACAGGGAGTGCAGGAGGAGGGTTTTATATTGTGGGTCTTAGCGGCAGAGTAATCAACAAATCTTGTTAATTTTAGACATCGAGCACCAGAATAAGAGTAAATGTTCTTAATTTGGATTGGAGGCAGGGAGATGCGGCCCATCTTCACTGGGCTCACGAGCACCCCCTGATAGATATGCCTATTTCACAGATTACTGCAATACTCTGTATGTGGACTTGCCTGTAAGGCTGTTTGGGGATTGCAAATCACAGAGAACATTATGGAAAAAATTTGTATCTATTCGTTCAGAGACGACAAGTGCCTCTTCATTGTACATTGAAGCAGATTGTAAGCTCTCCGGGAACAGGGAAATAACTATGTACCTAAATGTAACTTGACTTGAACTAACATTTGAAAGGTGTGAGCTAAATATAATAAATAAAATATTTATAAATAGGAAGATCTATATTTAAACTCATTATCATTGTCTTCTGCTTTTGTGCGGGGTGGGTTATAGGGGTGTACATTCAGTTCATTAGTGCTCACAACTTAGCATATCTTAGTTTGTCAGTTAGTGCAAGTTAAATTAATTTAGGGGCATGTTTACTAAACTTTCTGAGCAATGTGGGGCTTATTGTGCACGAAGTGTGCTGTACTGATAGTGCAGGGCACTGTAGTAAAAGTCCCATGCCGACTGCTTCTTGTGCGATGGGGTGGGAACTGGAGAGTTTAGGGGCAGATCGTAGATGGTAATGGCAAATTGTTGTTTGCACAGGCATCGTTGACACATGCTGAGCACAATTTTGCCACTAGCAAGGGTGAGCATACCACCTCCTCAAGGGGTGGTGGTGGTAAGTGCATTCGTATGCCATTTATTTATTACACAGGTACACTAAAAAACATTTTTTTTAAACTGCCTCTAATGTTTCGATTGATTTTTACGTTTTTTGGTGCGCTGAATCCAAATCTGGTAACCAATTTGCTCCATCACGTACAGATTTTTTGCTACATTGGATTAGCAGTTTGAGGTGAATGTTTCAGATTGAGTGCGATCGAGATAAAAGTTTCTTGGATGAATTCTTTATACTAATTGTTTAGTAGTTATTCAAATAAGAATAAAGAAAATTGTAACAAGGCAGCACATAAGAATAGAGTAATGTCAACAAAACACACTGTGATGGTAGCAAAATTGTCTGCACTTAAAACAGCCACATACATGTGCACAAACATTGAGCATATAAGAGCGAGGTTAGACACAAAGCAAAGCAAAGAAATGTGCAAAAAATGTTGTACAGGTATGTATTTAAGAATAGAAAACGCAAACCGCACCATTGCAATACATGAAGACAAACACCCGATGGTGTGAAAATAAAATTCTAATAAATGAGATCCGACACTGTGGTAATAACTAGCAAATTTTTATTTCAAAGTTTAGTAAAAATACGATATTTGTCAACACAGTTTAGATTTTAAAGTCATTCTTGGGTCAATCAATCTCCTGGTGGGCCCGTTTCTTCTTCCCCCGAATGCTTCTCTTGGTGCGCTGCTTGGCGTATTTTTCATCTGGGGTTTCCCGCAGCAGCAACCAGCAGAAATCAGCCATCATAGTGGTGTTCCATCTTCCTTGGTACCTTCTTTCTGCGTCCTTGATGTCCTGGTGAAACCTTTCACCTTGTTCTTCACTGTACGCCCCCAAGTTTTCGGGAAAGTAGTTCACATGGGAGTGCAAGAAATGGACTTTCAGGCTCATGTTACAGCCTTGTTCTTTGAAGGCATTGAGCATCCTGGCAACAATATCCTTATAGTTCTCATCCCGCCTGTTCCCCAAGAATTTGAGAACAACATCCTTGAAGGAATACCAGGCTTCTTTTTCCTTCTCAGACATCGTTTCAGCGAATGCTCCATCTGAAATGAGTTTCCTTATATCAGGGCCAACAAACACTCCTTCCTTTAGCTTTGCTTCAGAAAGTCGGGGGAACTTTGAGCAAAGGTACCGAAAGCACTCACCATCTTTTGGAAGGGACTTGATGAATTGCTTAATGAGACCCAACTTAATGTGGAGAGGTGGTAATAGAATTTTATCACGAGGTACCAAGCTCTCATGAAGAACATTTTTCTCACCGGGTCTCAAATACTCCCAAATTGGCCAGTCTTTTTTCCCCCAGTGTAGGTCGCGGGCCCGGCTATCCCACAAGCAAAGGAAGCAGGGATATTTGGTGAAACCGGATTGCTGCCCTAATAGCATGGATAGAATTTTAAAGTCTCCACAAATCATCCACTTATGCTCATCATAACGAATCTTCTGAAGAATCAGGGCCAAATTCTCGTATTTTTCTTGGAGAATAACAGAGTGAGCAATTGGAACTGAAGCGAATGTGTTGCCATTATGAAGAAGAACACCTTTTATGCTGTCTTTTGACGAATCAATGAACAGCCGCCATTCAGCAGGATCATACTTGAGTTTAAACTTTTCCATCACTCCGTATATATCGTTGCAAAATAACAAATCTTTCTCTTTGCTGAAATATTTCAAAAAATGTGTATCGCGGTTGCGGTACCAATAAAAAGTTGTTCCTGGTGACAATAGATTTTTCTGTTTAAGCCGAGAACCTAGCAATTGGGCAGCATCTTTTGGGAGTCCTAAATCCCGGACTAAATCATTCAATTCAGCTTGAGAGAAAAGTTCAGGTTTCGGATCTGGTTCAGTTTCAAACTCGGAAGTACTGGACTCATCGGGAAAAGCCATCTGATGAGTCTCATCATGATCAGAACCGTCCACATAAATATGATCCAAAGATTTTGGTGGTTCAGGCACAGGTACTTCGTTGCTATGAGGCATAGGCCTAATTGCTGAGGGAAGGTTGGGTTAACTTATTACGTTCTTATTTTTTAAGTTGTATCCCTTCACAATTCAAGAGCAAAAATAGCAATCACTGCTGTGGTCTCTTTGTTCACGCCACATCATAGGTATTCCGAAACGAAATGCTTGTTTTTTTACCTTTCATCCATAAGTGTAGATCTTCCTCACATGTCTTGCACACTTTGTGAGGAGCCCACGGTTTGTCTTGATCGCCTAACTTCAAACCGAAATAGGCGAAATATACTTTTTTAATAAATGCAGAAATGTTCCTCTGCCGCTTTTTCATGGTATATTCCCCACAAATAAAACAAAAACTGTCCGGAGAGTTGACGCAACCTCTGGCTCTGTGAGCCATCACAAATACACAGCACTGCAAACTACAACTGTAGTGAACCACTTCGGAATAAAGCTGGATTACGACTGAGCAAACAAAAGGTAATAATGAACTTGCAAGAAACTGAAATTTGACAGGAACGTTCATGTCGCAACCACCGTGTTTGAGCGAGCGAACGAGGCGAGGCGAACAGGAAAGAATATGCGCCAGTGCGAGTACTGGATTTAGCCCCCCGCCTCCCAATTGTTCTGTTAATGTATAAAATGAATACAAAACACTCTAAAATATCATGAGGGAGTGTTTCTAGTTAGTTAACCATTACAACCTCTATTTTGGGCCAAGAAAATAAACTGCAGTCGGCTAAAAAGAAATTATGTGAACATTCCTTATATGGGTAAGAAATCTAATTTTGCAAGAAAACGTGACGTGATGGAACATTTTGGCTATTTTTCCTGGATTCAGCACCCCAAAATCTATAGGAATCAGTTGCAAAACTGGAGGCAGTTTTTTGGCAGTGTACCTGTGTTATCTTTCTTTATTTAACCAGTTTTATATACCACTGTTTCCTTCAATCAAAGTGGTTTACAAATAACTAAGTTGTGTACATTTATGGGGCAAGGGTAGGGGCAGGGATGGGTACTGGAGGAGGTATATGCATCCATAACTATTTACAGTTTATTGATTGAGACCATTGCGTGTTGTTTGCGGTCACATTCATAGCTAGGCTTGTAGGCTCTGGGAGGGTCTGTAGTATCGTACAAAGAGTATGGTCTTGAGCATTCGTCTGAAGTCCTTATGTTGCTCATGGCTCTCATGCCATTGGGTAGAGTGTCCATAGTTCTGGTGCATAGAGGGATGGTGCCCTTCTGGACATAGCTACTCCACCTGAATACCACAGAACAAATCAGGCAATCTTCTTATCCATGCTGGTTCTCCGTGGCCTCGTGCTGGTGTGTCTGGTTATTAAGTTCTGGAGGGCATTAGCTGAAATGTTGCTAATGATTTTGAAAATATTCAAAGTCGCTTTGTATCTTGTGCTTGTATGGGCAACCAGTGGAGGTTCTGGAGCACTGGAGTGATGATCCTGGCTGCTGTGTTCTGCACCAATTGGAGAGGGTGTGTGGTTTGTTTAGGGAGTCCATGATATAGTGAGTTACCCTAGTCTATTATAGGTGTGATTATTGTCTGACATACTGTTCTGAAGTGGTCTTGGTTTAGGATTGGTTTATGAGTTTTAATTTGTAGTATGCCTTTGCAGCGGTTTTGTTAATGTGTGAATAAAGGTTTAGCTTGCTGTTTAGGGTGATTCCGAGGTATCTTTTCTCATCCTTCACATTGATAGGTTTGTCCCGGAAGCAGATTGTGGATGGTGGGTTGAAGTTGGTTCTTCTGGTAATAAACATGGCTCCAAAGTGCTAATGGCAGAGGGAGATGTGGATAGGCCTCCAAAAGATAGCACCAGCTCCTCTGTGAATCTTAAGGTTTGAACGTGTGTTAATGTGCATTAAACATTTCATATTTTATTTATTTATTTATTTAAAGCTTTTCTATACCGCACTCTTTATTATCAGTGCGGTTTGCAATTAACAAATTGACTCCAGGGCAATAACAGATCTGTCCTGTGTTTACATATAACAGGGAAGGTAACATGGAATTGCAACTGGGGGAATTATGTACATTTTAAGCGATGGAAGATGAGGATAGGTAGGCTATATACAATAAGGCACATCAGCATTCTAGATTTCCGTCTAATTGTTCGTCTACAGTACAACTCAGAAAATATATTCAGCTATTTCTATTAATGCATATTCTAGAGCTACTAGAATTCAGAGGATGACTGTCGTGGTTTAAAATCTAAAGCTTTACTAGATCAGTTATTCTATACCGAGGTTGGCTTTACGTTTAGGGCCGGTCTAGTTTGTCTGTGATGTGTGTGGTATTAATGGGTTGGATTTTGGGTGGGAAGAGGGAGGTGATGTTGGGTAGCGAGAAGTGTAGAAGGAACAGATGGTGCTTAAGGGCTTTCTTGATTCTTTATTAAAATAAATGTGACACTAATCTCAAAACCCTTCAAAAATCAGGAAACATTTGTTTGTTTGTTTTTTAATTCTTTATTTTCATTTTATAACAACAAAGGAAAAGGAAGACATACAGCTAAAAGACAGATACATAAAGTGTAGTACATACACCAAAGTAAACCCCTGCCACCCCCCTCCCCCCTGCTTCTTCTCTAGAAAACTAATCATTCCCGAAGCGGGCGTGTACTTACATTATTATGTTACAAAACCTAACGGTGATCTGAAACATGATGAGTGCACATTATACAGGCATGTTGGAACAATGAGCAGATTGTACATAATCATTGAGCATCTGCCATTTAGACAAGCGAGAGTGAGTTTGGGTATGGGGAATAGCTCTCCGAGGTATCTGCTCATATTTACTATATAAGCAGACGAGGTTCCACCATTCATTGACAGTAAGTCGAGAGCTATCCTTCCAATTCCTCGTGATTAAGCATATGGCTATACCCAGCATGAAATCAAGGAGAAAGCGACCCTTCTTAGGAAGAGAGGGGACCTCCGCCACAGAGCGGAGTCCCACGATCTTCCAAGAGAGAGGTTCGTGAAGGTGTAAGATAAATTGAATACAACCCCAAACCCGCCCCCAATAAACCTGTAGTTGAGGACATTCATAAATAACATGAGCGAAGGTTCCCACAGCAGTATGGCAAGACCAACACTGGTCCCTAGCAGTTGTGTTCCATTTGGCTATTTTTTCTGGGGTATAAAAGCATCTGTGTGCAAAAAAGAAGAGAGTTTGGGTAACAGAGGCAGACCGGGAGACCCGCACTACTTTGCTCCAGAAAACGCTCCATTGCACAGGGGTTAAAGTGGTTTGCAGTTCGCGCTCCCAGACTTGTTGAGCTCTAAAAGTGACCGTGTCTGTACCCTGACATAATATTTTATAAAAGTTAGAGGCTACCCCATGTGTACTACTAATAGAGTGAACTATCTCTAATAGCCCGTCCTCAGTAGGGGCAGAGGGCGGCATGATTCGAGCACTTTTGAGGCAGTGTTGAAGCTGCATCAATTGAAAGTAGTGTTTCGCTGGTAACGCAAATTCCTTTTGTAAATCAGAAAAGGTTTTCCAACGGGCTGCAGAGAAAAGCTGTTGGGGTGTCCAGATCCCCCTTGAATACCAGGGTTTCCATGCTATCGTTCTCTTTAGGACTTGAATTCTGGGGTTATTCCATAGCGGGAGTCCGTCCTGAGGACATACGTTCGGGCCCAGTGATAGAATGAGAGTGTTAAAGGCCGCAAGAGTATCGACAATCATTGGCGGATGGCGGGTGTCTACTTGATGGGACATACCGGGGAGATGGGTCAAGGGAATTGGGCCACTAAGCTCCTCTTCTATGTCAAGCCAAACTGGTCTGCTGTCTGTTGAGGCATCTAGCCATCGGGCACCTTGCTTAAGTAGGAAGGCTTGATGATATCTAAGAAAATCAGGAAATCTGGTACCCCCTCTTTCCTTTGCAGACTGTAGTTTTTGTTTAGCTATCCTTGGTGGCTTGCCCTGCCAGAGATAACGGACGAGAAGGCCCTCAATATCTTTATAAGTATGCAGCGGGAGTAAGCATGGCAGCATTTCTAAAATGTAGTTCACTTTGGGGGCTATCATCATTTTCACAGTTTCTAGGCGGCCCCACCACGTAAGAGATAAGGGAGACCAACGATTTGTGAGCTCACGGACTTTGGAGACTACCTCTTTGGCATTAAAACTGATAGTGTCTTCTAAAGGAGAACAGTAATGGACCCCGAGATACTTCACCATGCGGGATTGCCAGAGGAAGGGAAAGGCCTGCATGTCAGCCTCATGTACCCAGCGGTTCAGTGGGAATGCTACAGATTTGGTCCAGTTAATTTTATAGCCTGATAATTGTGAGTATCCGTCAATCAGATCCAAGACAGCTGGAACCGAATCGAGGGAAACGAAAAGCATAAGGTCATCTGCATATGCAGAGAGTTTAATCTCCCTATGGCTGAAGGGGACACCTCAAATACGTGCGGACTGTCTAATAAGGAGGGCTAGGGGTTCAAGAGCTAGATCAAAGAGCATTGGTGACAGGGGGCAACCTTGACGCGTGCCTCTTTGGAGATTAAATGGCTGAGACTTGATGGCATTTACACAAATACTGGCGACGGGTTGAGTATACATGACTTGGAGATATCGGAGGAAGCCCTCCCCAAAGCCATACCATCGGAGAACTGCAAATAAGAAGGGCCATTCTAGGCGATCAAAGGCTTTTTCGGCATCCAGGGAAAGACCCACCCATGGATGATCTAGATTGGCAGCACTGGATAGCACATGGCACAAGGTCCGAGCATTGTCAGCAGTTGATCTGCCGGGTATAAAACCGCATTGGTCGGGGTGAATTAGGGTGGCCATCCTGTCAGATAGCCGGGTGGCCAAGATCGTTGCGAAGATCTTATAATCGGCATTAAGTAGGGAGATTGGACGGTAGTTGGCGGTTAGCAGCGGGTCTCTGCCTTCTTTCTCAAATACTACCACATTAGCTGCAGAAAAGGATCCCAAAGAGGATGTATCTACCGCGAGGGCAGTAAAATAGAGTTTTAAATAGGGAACTAAATCTGCACTGAACGTTCTGTAGAATTCGGTCGGGAGACCATCGGGCCCTACGGCACGGCCCGAGGCTGTTCGTTTTAGGGCAGATTGGATCTCTGAAGTAGGAAAGGGTTCATCCATCGCATCCCTATCATCTTCAGAGAGGGCCGGCCGCTGAATGCCAGAGAGCAATCGCTCGAATGTCTCTGATGAGAACTCACATTCAGATTGATATAGGCGGGTATAGAAATCCCGAAAGAGTTCTACAATAGCGGAGTCTGTGGTCACTATGCCCCCTCCCTGTGGAGCTCGAAGGGCCGCTACGCGTTTGGCTTCTTTTTGACCTTTCAAGGCGTTGGCTAAGAGTCGACCGGCTCGGTTATTTTCACGATAATATGTCCCTCGCTGAATCTCAATACTCTTAGAAGCTGCAGTTGAGAGGATTGAATTATATTGAAAACGGAGACGCTGTAATCGAATTAATACGCATGGATCGGTACGTGAAGTTAGAACTCGTTCGCCTGCTTTTATTTGTTGGTCTAGTATGAGTAGCTGCTGTTTGCGTTGTTTCCGCAAGCGGATTTGATAGCTAGTGATCGTTGCTCGAATGGCCGCTTTGAAGCCCTCCCACCAAGCCCAATTCGCAGTATCCTGGGGTAGATTAAAATGGAAGTAATCCTGTATGGCTGCTCGAATTTCTAACTGGAACTCTGGTTGAGTTAATAGGGCTCTATCGAAGAACCAGGCCCCCGAATTCCCTTGGGGTGCAGTAGTGTGTAATTGAAAGGAAATAGCAGCATGATCTGAGATATGTCGGGAGTGAATCTTTGCAGTGTCCACCTGAGGAACTAGCAGTTTTGATATTAGAAAGAAGTCTATGCGAGACTGGGATTTGTGAGGGGAAGAGAAGAAGGTGAAGTCAAGCTCATTGGGGTGTAGTAGCCTCCATAGATCAACTAAAGCAAGATCTTTAATCAGGGAGGTAAGCGTGGTGTGACTCTTGGGGGGACCACTTGTCCTAGGCGGCTGTTTGTCAATCAGGGGATCAAGGACTAGATTAAAATCCCCCCCAATTATCAATGAAGTATTAGCAGAGGCCTGCGCAACCTGAGCAATGGTAGCAAAAAAGGCAGGGTCATCCACATTAGGAGCGTAAAGGCATATACATGTAACTTCAAGGCTACCTATCTTTAGGTGAACTCTGGACCATCTACCTTCTGTATCTGAGCTAGTCGCAATAATAGTAGCATGAAAAGATTTCCTAACCAGTATGGCAACCCCGCATTTCGTAGAAACGGCTGGGGAATAGGCGGCCACCTTGTAAGGTTTAATATTGAGTTTAAGAGTTTCCTTCGAATTTAAATGCGTTTCTTGGAGAAAAATCAGATCCGCAGCTTCCTGACTTAGGTAGCTTAGGATTTTCTTCCGTTTTATCGGATTATTGATTCCTTTTACGTTCAATGAGAAAATCTTACATGGTGCCATCAATCGGTAATAGACATTTTAGGTAAGGGCGCTTGAAAACATACAACATAATCAGAATCTGTGCAACAATGACATAATCACCGAGTATGCTGGCTAATACACCCCATAATGAAAAGTATGTACCATTGTATCGTAGAGAAGAAGCAAAACCCCCAAAGATTATGGCGACCATATGTCTGCGGGAGGAGGCCCTAGAGAGGAGATAGAAAGACATGAATAAAAGAAAAGAAACACCAGAGTCCATAATTAACACTGTCTCCGATACTCATCGAGGCTACTGTGGGTAGATGGAATCGGGTCACAGATATCATCAAAAGTAAGGCAAACAAACTGTCCTCGCCAGACTCTTGGCTGGGCTGCGGCAGAGCCAATATGGCAGGTACAGCGGATATGAGAATACTTGCAGGAATATTCTGGAAGTCAGCGCATCAAGTCGGCTTCTTTGGAATCCAAAAACTCCGCTAGTAGATCAGGGTCCTCAAATGTTCTTGTCTGATTATGAAGCGTGACTCGGAGCTTGGCCGGGTACATCAGGCCATAGCGTGCTTGTAGCTGTTGAAGCCTCGGCCGGAATTCCAGAAAGCGCTTTCGGCGGTCGACCGTGGGTTTAGCCAAGTCAGGATAGAAGGAGATCTTGTGGCTCTCAAACTCCATATGGCCCTTTGCCCGAGAGGCACTTAGAATTTGCTCCACGTGTTGATATCTCAAAAGTCGAAAAATGATAGGCCGCGGGGTCTTCCTGTTGAGCGTTATGCTTGTGGGTACACGATGAGCACGATCGATCTCCAAATCTTTGGTAAAGGTGATTTGGAGCAGGGAAGGCAGGATTTTGCATAAAAACTCTTTCATGTCTCCCGAGTCGTATGTTGTTGCGGCGCGCTCTATTATTGCCATCTTCCACTTCTTTCTGCAAAGCCCGCACCTGACGTTCAACTTTGTCGAGTTTGGACAACCGGGCCGCATGGGAGTCCAATATGCTCTCCATTTTGTCCTGACGCGAAGAAAGCCCTCCTAGCTTGTTTTGCAGCACACCAAGATCTTCCCGCAGCGCTCGGAGTGCTTCACCGTTTGACTGCACGAGGTCCTTGACTCCTCTAATCTCTGCGAGGATTTCCTGCTGCATTTCGGGGCCCTCACGCAAGGCCAGCCCCTTCTGCGGGGACGGAGGTTCAGTTTTGGAGCGTTTGCCGTGAGAAGCCGCTGGAGATCCGAATTCCAGGCGCGTGGGTTTGGTCCCCGCCATCTCACCAATGTGCCCCGGCAAGATCAGAGTAGAAGTTCCAGGTATGTACGGTGTTAATTCAGGATTCTGAGTAGGCCTCTCGGGAGCCTCAGCGTTATGCGACCATCCCGCTGGACATCAGGCTCCGCCCCCCAATCAGGAAACATTTGTGACAAAAATGAAAACTAGCAAAATTTTGCTTACCTGTGCACATCTCTACAAGGTTAAGTTGGTGCAGACTGGATAGGGAACATAGGTCTAGTTAAGAGAGTCTTCTAAGCATTTCCATTTTAAGTGAGCTACAACAAACTTAATTTAAAGAAAAAATGATCTCAACTAAGGCAAAAACATTGGGAAATGATTTTCCAATGGAGATTAGGCAGGGCACAAATTGCTTTCAGAAAAAAAAAGTCAAAAACTATTTTTTTGTTCCCTGCCTAATCCATGGTGGAATTATTCTGACTGTGACAATCAAAAGAGGCATTAGTTTGGCATGTAGAAATTTCCAACGGTTGGAAAGCTGCTGTTGGGTAAATAAAATGGTCAGCTATTAGTTGATGATTTATCTGTGGATTTAGATGCTTCAGAATTAAGGGACCAATATTTAAAAGCATCTTTCGCCTTCATCCTCTGTCCCCTCATAGCAGAGCTTGCTTTCAATCCATATACGTTCTCCTCTTATGCATTATGCCACGGCGGTATTTAAATGTCTCAATCACATCTCCTGTATCCTGCTTCTGCACTGACTCCATCCTGTTTATAACCTTTTAAAGGTGCGGTCCCCAGAATTGCACACAATACTCCAAATGAGGTCGCTCCAGAGACTTATACAGAGGCACTATCACCTCCTTTTCTCTGTTGCCCATTCCTCTTCTTATGCACCAAGCATCCTTCTAGATTTTGCCATCACCTTTTCTACCTATTTAGTCATTTTAAGATCATCGGAAACAATCATGCCCAGGTCCCACTCTTCTTTCATGATAGAAGTACTTTTCCCCCTACACTGTACCACTCCCTTGGGTTTTTGCAGCCCAAATGCATGACTTTGCATTTGTTAGCATTAAATCTCAGCTTCCAAATTTTCAACTATTCTTCAAGCTTATCTATTCCTTTCTGGGTGTCTACTCTATTGCAGATTTCGGTATTATCCACAAAGAGGCAAAACTTACCCAATAGCCCTTTTGCAATATCACTAACAAAAATGTTGTTAAGAATTGGACCAAGGACAGATCCTTGTAGCACACCACTGGTAACATCCTTCTCTTCAGAGTGAGCTCCATTTACATGTACTCTTTCTAACCAATTTCTAGTCAAGTCATTCACTTTAGGATCCATCCCTAGGGTGCTTAATTTGTTTTATAAGTTGCCTGTGTGGAACGGTGTTAAAGGCTTTACTGAAGTATAAGTACACCACATCTAGGGCTCTCCCTCAGTCTAGCTTCCTAGTCACCCAGTCAAAGAAATCAATCAGATTTGTCTTACAAGATCTGCCTCTGGTAAACCCAAGCTGTCTCAGATCCTGCAATCCATTGGACTCCAGAAACCTCATTTTAGCAGCATTTCCAATAATTTACTCATCACAAAGGTTAGACTAACCGATATGTAGTTCTAAACCTCATCTTTACTTCCGCTTTGGTGTAAAAGAACCACATTTGCCCTTCTCCAGTCCTCTGGGACCGCTCCCAACTCTAAAAAAAGTATTGTAAAGTTCAGTCAGTGGAACCACTAGAAAGTCCTCAAGTTCCTTCAATATTCTTGGATGTATCCCATCCAGTCCCATCGCTTTGTCTACTTCTAGTTTAGCTAGTTTCAGAAGACAGTGTTTGTGAGGAGCTAGCTAAACTAAATGTAGACAATGCGATGTGGCCAGATGGGATACTTCTGAAAGTATTGAAGGAACTTAGGGAAGCTTTAGGGGCTCCATTGTTTGACCTTTTCAATGTTTCCTTAGAGTTGAAAGTGGTCCCAGAAGACTGGAGAAGGGCATGTAGTCTCTTTTTTTTAAATATTTTATTTATAGACCACCAAAAGATGAACAATATACAAGAAACAAGTCTCTCCAGGGGGGGTGGAACTCTTATCCCCCCCAGAGAGTTGACATAACATACAAGAGCAGGTGGGTTATAACAAATTAACCCCTCCCCCCCTCCCTCCCCACCCCCTCCACCCCCCCCCCACCTGTAGCAACACTCCACCCAGGAATCAAGAAAGAGCTGATAGCATGAGGTCATTTAACACCCGCCCCCATCCCCTTACGAGACCTCCGTCAACTACCTATATGTAGTACTTCATTACGACACCGAGCCCCTAAGCTTTGGATGTAGGGTTCCCAAACAAGCATAGAGGCTGTCCACCTTTTGACACTGCCCCGTGC
This sequence comes from Ichthyophis bannanicus, assembly GCA_033557465.1. Classification (NCBI taxonomy): domain Eukaryota; kingdom Metazoa; phylum Chordata; class Amphibia; order Gymnophiona; family Ichthyophiidae; genus Ichthyophis; species Ichthyophis bannanicus. The sequence goes on from CM066032.1 coordinate 642,353,191, forward strand.
ACACCATCTCTCCGTCAACATGAATTGATGAAAATAGTTACACCACTCCCCAAAAGTAGGTGCATCCTTTTCCCGCCAGAGGGGAAGAATAGGCCCCTTCCCCACCAGACAGGCCTTGCGCAGCAACAGGCGCTCCCCAGCTCGCGAGAGACCGGGGGAGTCCAACCAATCTAACACTACCAGGGGGGCAGACCACCGTAATCTCTGCTGCAGGAGACCCCCTATAAACCTTGAAATTTTAGCCCAGTAGGACCGGATAGACCTACATTCCCACCACATGTGCAACAAAGTGGCCATGGCCTCAGAACATCGAGGGCAACGGCCATCAGTCGTGATGCGACTCCGAAGCGCCCGCCGCGGGGATATATGGGCTCTAGTGATGCATTTGAACTGCACCTCTCTCCATCGCGCCCCAGATGTAAGTTTCACTATCCATTTCAAAGCCGCATGAACCGTCCCTGGACGTACCTCCCCGTGTAATTCTGCCGCCCAAGCTTCTTCCACCGGCCGATAATCCGGGACTACCCAATTACAATCTAGACGGTTCTTCAAGACCGATATCGAAGGCGGGCAGTCCCCCTCTATCCCAAAAAATTCCATGACCTGTGCCGATCGATCGATTCTGAGCGCCTCCTTCGACAAAGAGGACACATAGTTAGATACCTGTATATAAGCAAAACAATGTCGAGAGGACAGATCGTATTCCCTACTCAAAGTCAGAAAAGATTTACATGAGCCGGTAGGGTCCACTAAATGCCCCAGCTTCTGAATGCCTCTATCACTCCAGTCCCGGAAAATCGCCGTTTCAGACCCCAGGGTAAATTGCACGTTCCCTTGTAACGGTAACCAGCTGGATACGGTCCACAAAGTGTGCCATAACTGATTGAGGTGTTTCCAGGTTCGTCGAGCCGAACTGATCAATTCGCTATGCACTATCCGGCTGGGCAAGTCGCGATCCAGCCCAGGTAAGACCCCCAACAAAGTGTGCGGGGCCACCAGTCCGTCTTCCATTTCTCTTGGTGTATATACATCGGTCCCTCCCAACCAGTCCCCGATGTGTCTAGCCTGACAAGCTAAAGCATAAACTTTTAGATTAGGCAGTCCCAGTCCCCCCTCCCTGCAGGTCCCCAACATCTGATTCCAGGGAATACGAGCCCTTCCCCCTTTCCACAAAAATGCCCTAATGAGGGCTTCCACCCAGCGCAAATCACGGCTTAACAGCCATACCGGTAAAGTCTGCAACCAGTACAGAATCCTCGGAAGTATCACCATCTTGATGGCTGCTACCCATCCCATCAAAGAGAGTGGGAGGTGTCCCCAGTCCTTCAACTGGGTTTGTAGTCCCTTAATGATACGATCCAAGTTGCGCCCGTACAGGGCGTTTACTTGCTGGGGCAAGACAATACCTAAATACTTAAACTCCTTATCGGCCCATTTAAGAGGGAACCCCTCCTACCCCCCTCGCAACCGACCTGAGATATCCAAGGCCTCGGATTTATCTTTATTAATTCGCAATCCCGCAATTCATCCGAAGCGCGTACATTCCATCAGTAAAAACGGCAGTGAGTGATCGGGGACTAGCAAATGCACCAGCAGGTCGTCTGCAAAGGCCGCGATCTTAAACTCTCTCCTCCCAATCCGAACACCCTTTATCTCACGAGAAGCCTCTATGATCCATATCAGGGGGTCGAGAGAAAGGACAAACAGTAAGGGTGAGAGTGGACAGCCCTGTCGGGTACCTCTTTCGAGTGGGAAGGTCTCTGAGAGCACCCCATTACAAAGAACCCTGGCCGTCGGCTGTGCATACAAGCTATCCACCATGCTACAAAAGTAGCCGCCCAGACCATACTGTGGAAGCAGACAATGCAAATACTGCCAGTCAACCCTATCAAAAGCCTTTTCGGCATCGAAACTGACTAGCAAAGAAGACAACTGTCGGTCTTGCACCCACTCCAAGGATGCCAACAGCTTACGCTTATTTCGGACTGCATAGCGCCCCTTAACAAACCCCACCTGGGATTCATGTACCAGGTCTCCCAGCATCTCTGCCAGGCGCAATGCGAGGATCTTCGCCAATAATTTTAGGTCGAAATTAAGCAGCGAGATAGGCCGATATGATGAGGCTTGAACTGGATCCTTACCCAGTTTAGGAATGAGTGTAATGTGGGCATGATTCTGTCCCCACCGAAACCCTCCCTGCTCCGCGCGTCACACAAACACCTCAACTAACACGGGACTAACATACTCCCGAAGGATCTTGTAAAACTCTGCACCTAGACCATTTGGTCCTGGCATTTTGTAACAACTGGCACTATAAATAACCGAGCAGACCTCCTGAGCAGTAATCGGCTGCTCCAAAAGTGCCCCCTGCGTTTCAGACAACTGAGGCAGATTCAGCTTACTTAAGAAGTCATGCAGCTCCACACATGGAGCAGGCTCCGCTGTATAAAGGGATTGAAAAAACACATGGAACACTCGAGCAATCTCGGTACTCTCCCGATGGAGCATCCCCCCACCATCCCGGAGCGCTGCCAGCAACGAGGAGCCTCTATGGCCCTTCAGGCATCGGGCTAACAGCTTCCCTGGTTTATCTCCATGGCAGTGCAATTGGTAATGATAATAGAGGGCCGACTTCTTGGCCCTCTGGTGCAGGAGTTCATTAAGATCTGCCTGAGCTTCCCAAAGCCTCTTCTTATTCCCCCCCGTCGGGTTACACGCCGACAGGCGCCGCAGACCAGTAACCTGTCTTTCAAGACGAATGATACGCTCTGCGATCATCCGACGCTTCCGAGCCATGTAGCCAATGATCTCGCCCCGGAGTACCACTTTGGCCGTTTCCCACACCAATTCAGGGTCCTCCTTATGGGAGCTATGATCACTCTCAAACTCCCGCCATCGCTGTTGCAAAAAGCTCTGGAACCGAGCATCGTGATAGAGCTCCAGCGGGAAGCGCCATAGCTGTGGTCGCACCTGCTCCTTCCCCCACCTTAGCTCCATCCAGACCCACGCATGATCTGAGATCTCGATGGGGCCGATCTGGATATCTCCCGCCTGAGCAAATAAGCCACCTGATAACAACAAATAGTCAATACGCACACTGGATCCGTGAGCTTGAGATTGATGTGTATAATCGCGTTCAAGTGGGTGGACCAGCCTCCTTGGATCTACTAGGCCCAATCTTTTACAAAAACGTTGCAACATCCGAGCTGTGGGAACGCGCTCTCTCGCCTCCTCCCCCCGAGATGTGTCCAAGTCCACGTCAAGGACTCCATTGAGATCTCCACCAAGAAGCAGGGGGCACTCCGGCAGTCGCTCCACCCGCGAGGCCAAAGTACTATAAAAACTTGGATCAAGCACATTAGGTCCATAAAGATTTCCCAAAATCACGGGCTTACCCTCTAAGTTTCCATATACCAACATAAATCTCCCCTCTTCGTCTCCTGCAGCAGTGATCATCTCAAAATGAATACGTTTGTGGATTAGAATAGCTACGCCCCCTTTTTTACCCCGGGCAGGTGAACCCCACACTTGCCCCACCCAATCTCTACGCAATTTACTGTGCTCTTCAGCCGTCTGATGTGTTTCTTGCAGGAATGCTATGTCACATCGTTGTCTAGCTAACGCCTGCAATATTTTATATCTTTTGATGGGATTCCCTAGCCCACAAACATTCCATGTGATAATCTTCAGCATCACGGGGCAGTGTCTCGATGTGTCAATGAGCCGAACCGTACCTGCACAGAAGGGACCCCCCCAGCCTGGAGCCCCCTCCATATAGTGATTGAAAGTCTACAATTCTGATAACTAAAGAACAATGGAGTGTCTGCTACCCCTACCCCTATATCCCCTCCCCTCCCTTCCCTCCCCCCCCCATTAACACCCCCCACCTTCCCTACTGTGTGCCCTCCAAGTCCCTCCATGGACCGGGCTAACTTCCTTTGGCAGTCGGGTCTACCCCTCCTCCCAGATCACCTTGTACCTATGCATCGGGCCTATTATGTCTATGCTAAGGCCACCTTTGTCCCCTTGTCAGTATCTCAGGACTTTTCCACCCTCCCAATCCGACCTAAACACAGAAGACCCTTGTCAGATCCGCCCCCTCAGCCTACCTCCCCCCCGCTCAGGAACACAGTAAGAAACCCATACAGTCTATACCGCCCCCTGTCCTACCCACAGCAGGCAAATACAACCCTCTCTAACCCTCTTATACTAGAAAGCAAAAGGAATCCGTAGCTGATACAATATAGTCAACAATGTATCAACCATAACCAAGAGAGATATATAAAGAAACAGTTGTAGAAATGTAGCAAAATGTATCAAGTAAACACTCTCACTAATCACACAACACACTACTAGTTTTAACTAAGAACACACACACCCATAAAGTCCCCAAAACAGCCCTCTTCCATCCCAGGCCAGGCCTTCCCAGCTGGCAGGATCAGTCTCCGGGGCGTGGGGAAGGCCCTGCAAGCCGCACAGGCCCACCCAAGTTGTTACCCTCAGTCCAGAGACCAATCCTCTTTCAAAACTTTCACAGGTCGGCTCCGTTCTCCCCTATTCTCACTGGACTACTTCCACAGTAGCAGGCAGACCATCCAGGAAAGACTGGGCCTCGCCCGGAGTCATCAAGAATCGGGTCCGGCCTTGGAACTCCACCCGCAATCGGGCTGGGTAGAGCAGAGAAAAACGCAGTCCCTGGTTGATCAATTGGCCACAGGGAGGGGAGAAGGCATGGCGTTGCTGGCTCACCAGAGCAGAGTAACCCTGAAAAACAAGTAGCCGGTCAGAATCACCGGCCTGTTGCTTGCGGCTTCGAGCAGCCCTCAGCACCTCCTCTTTCTGGCGAAAATCCAAGAAACGTGCAATGACCGCACGCGGCTTCTGTGCTTGTTCGCGCTTCTGACCCAGCCGGTGGACACGCTCCAATCGGATAGGGCCTTCTCCTCTGCCGCTCAATAATTTTTCGATCCAGGTGCTGACAAATCCCATCAGGGCTCCATCTGACACAGTTTCTGCTATCCCGACGAAGCGGAGATTTTTCCGATGACCCCGGTTCTCGAGGTCGTCAAGTTTTTCGCCCTGCTGCTTCACCACCTTTTCTAGTGCTTCAATCTGGGCACGCATGGAGTGCTGAGTATCCTCGACAGCTGAAATCCTCGTTTCGGCCTGTTCCATGCGCCCGGAAAATTCTGTGAATCGCTGGCTAACATTCTGCAGCGTCTCCGCTAGGTCTTGAAAGCGGGTATCCAGGGCTTGCACCACCGCGGCGCTAACCTCAGCTGCCAAGCTCTGGTTGTCATCGGCTTTAGGGCTTCGAGGTATCCCCTCCGCCATCTTGCTCTCTGGGGCACGCGGTTTCTCTCTCCGAGGTGTTTTTGTGGCCATCGCTTACACCCAGATTACTCGCCTCTGTGCACCCGGTGTCTCAGCAAGTATTTGCCAATGAAAATCGCGATGATCTACCGCGTTTATGAAAGAAAGGTTGCAGATTTGTGGGGTAGTTGTCCTGGAGCCGATCGACCCCCGTCAGGTCAGCTCATTGCCAAAACCGGAAGTCCCGGCATGTAGTCTCTTTACACAAAAGAGGAATTATGGATGAGCTTGAGAACAAGCCAGTTACTCTGACCTCTGTGGTGAGTAAATTAATGGAAATATTGCTAAAACAAAAGATAGTGAGGTTTCTGGAATCCAATGGATTGCAGGATCTGAGGCAGCATGGTTTTATTAGAGGCAGATATTATCAGATAAATATCATTAATTTCTTTGACTCGGTGACCAGAGAGTTGTTCCAAAGGAGAACCGTAGATATGGTGTACTTTGATTTCAGTAAAGCCTTTAATACTGTTCTGCACAGGTGATTTTATAAATAAATTGAGTGTCCTAGGGATGGACCCTAAAGTGACTGACTGGGTTAGAAATTGGTTGAGTGGGATGCAACAAAGGGTATAAGTAAATGGGGCTTACTCTGAGAAGGATGTTACCAGTGGTATGCCGCAGGAATCTGTCCTTGGTATGATTATTTTTAACATTTTAGAAAGTGATATCACAGAAGGACTATTGGCTAAGGTTTGCCTCTTTGTGGATCATACCAAAATCTGCAATATAGTAGACATCCAGAAAGGTATAGAGAACATGAGGAGGGATATAGTGAAACATGAAGAATATTTGAGAATTTGGCAGCTGAGATTTAATGCTAAAAAAATATGGCATATGTATTTGGACTGCAAAAATCCAAGGGAGCAGTACAGTATAGGGAGTGAAGTACTTCTTTCCATGAAAGAAAAGCGGGATTGTTTCTGAAGACCCTACAGTGGTTAAACAGGTATTTATTTATTTATTTAGATTTTGTATTTGTCTAGGTATAAAAGGTGACAGCAAAAGCCAGGAGGATGCTTGGGTGCATAAGGAGAGGAATGGCCAGCAGAAAGAAGGAGGTGATAATGCCTCTGTATAAGTCTTTGGTGAGACGTCATGTGGAGTACTGGGTACAATTCTGGAGACCGCACCTTCAAAAGAATATAAACAGAATGGAGTCGGTGTAGAGTGGTTACCAAAATGGTCTGTGGGTTTTGTCATAAGGCATATGGGGACAGACTTAAAAATCTCATTATGTATAATTTGGAACAAAGGCATGAGGTGGAGATATGACAGAGAGATGGAAATGCCTCTGAGGCATAAATACACAGGAGGAAAGCTTCTTTCAATTGAAAGAGAGCAATGAGGAGGCACAGGATGAGGGTGAAAGGGGATAGACTCTGGAGTAATATGTGGAAATATTTCTTTACGGAAAGAGTGGTAGATGCATTGAATAGTCTCCCAGTTGAGGTAATAGAGACAAGGACTGTATCTGAATTAAAAAAAAAAAGTGACAAACATATATCTCTAAAGGCAAAGAAAAAGGACTGTAAGGCTTAGTAGCAGGTATGGAAAGGAAGACTGGATAGGCCTTATAGTCTTTATCTGCCATCAAGTTTCTCTGTTTCTATCACTCAGTAGTACACACTATTGTTGAACAGTGCACACTATTAATAACAGAAATTAAATGATGACATTTCAAGCTTTTTCTTCCATTTACATTTGAAAATGACATGAAATGATGTAGGAAATGTCATTGACATTTCCGATGTTATTTTAAGATATTGCACTTTCCTATTATTAACTTCAAACAACTCCGTTCACATGAGATGTGCATATTACAATAGATTAGCACTTGCAGATTGACTTATGACATTTAACTAGATGGTGCCATCCTACTCATAAGGGCATTTCCTTCACTGTCCAGCCTGCAGTGATGCCAGACTTAAAGGGCATCTACCCAGAACCAATAAATCATCCTGGCAGTGATGCCCATTTTGAGGCATCACAGGAATATATTCCCCTCTGTCCCTCCTAGCAAGCCACTGGGAGCAAAAGGTAAAGAATATGTCAATTCTTCCTTTACATATTGCCACAAACAGAGACTGCCAACTGCATGTTCTGTCTCCCAACCTTTAAGCTGCAGCTTGAAAAGCCTTTTCACTTCCTTCTGACAACTCCTGCTTAGTACCCAGTATCAGACAAGTGTATGTCATTGGGGCTGTATGATCCCAAGCAATCATCCGACAACAGACCACGGGCAAGAATCAACCATTATGAATTAGAAACATCTGCTTTTACCCAACTCTGAAACCTTTAAGTGCTCTTAAGGTTAATCACATCATGCCATAGCCTTCTGGAAATTATTTAATACCAAACAAGAACTGCATAAGGAAAGTAACAGACTCACAATACATCTGTTTTCATTTGCTGAATCAACTCCACTCCTTTTATTGCATGAAAATCATCCCCCCCCCCCCCACGATGAATAAATATTCAGTGAGCGACAGTGAAAGGTGAGCTTCCAACAGCAAAGACACCAATGCATGGCCCAAATGCAAAGCCTTTGCATTCAGATTCCCTAGGAAGTGAGGCTCAAGTGTCAGGCCCTCCACCTTGACTCTACTGTTCTCTTCTTTTCCCAGGAAAATATTAATTCCAGAAACTCTTGTACTGCAGAACCTGTAATCAAAATTGAAGAAATAATAAGAGTACAAAATTGAGTCAATGAATGTAGCTACAGGTTTGAAGTTTTTCTGATCAGTAGTATACTGACAGCTTAATGGTCTGTGCAAATAGCCCTCTCTTTACAGTGAATAAGGCCACCCCAATTTGGAAGGAATTAACTTCAGAACTCTTGGGTTAAAACTTTGCTTCGATACTGGACCATCTTAAAACTCACTAAGGAAGACTAATCAGCATGCTCAACTAAAATAAGCCCTTCAAACACTGCAAATGTTGAAACTCTTTCCCACACTGATGTAGGAGCCAATGTCTAAAACAGGCTCCACTAAACAAGACAAAGAGGCTGCTATACCCAGAATGTGCTTTGTAGACATACTAACGTTCAAATCTAAGCCATGGAGTGCTAACAAATGCTGAAGTTCTAGCATCAAAGCTGATGATATAGATTGCCTATTAAGCACTTCCACTGCTGTTATATTATCAGATCGCATGATCACATGCCTGTTCATCAACCTGTCGCTTCATACCAACAACACTACTAATACTGAAAAGAACTCTTGGATCAGTCTAGCAAAATTTGACAGATGCAACACTAATAAAACCAAAATATTGGGTAAAACCCTCCCCAGTGGGATCACTTTACACACAGAACAAAGGTGGCCCAACAAAATCAGCACCTGACCCAGAATTACCTTTTGTTGAGAGCACATTTGTGCAATCAGCTCCCAGAAATTCTGGACTGTATCATAAGTTAAGTGAGATTTCATTTGCACAGAATCTAGCTCATTTCCTAAAATATGAGCACTGCCCAATGTCCCGGACACTCCCTAACCAAGGGAATCCCAAAAAGCCTCTGCCAACTTCTGGAAACCCTCCACTAGCTATGCACACTTTTCTGACTCTGCAGGAAGTCATCCAAAAATGTACAATGAACTCCTACCCCACCAATTGCCCTACCACTTCATAGATAAGCCCCTGAGCAGACAATTGGTATGCACTCATTCCTGTAAACTTTTCCATTGATCTGAACCTATCGGTTAAAAGGAGTAAGGGTGACTAGGAAGTAATCAAAATGCTATTTTAGCATCAGCTTACACTATCAAGGATCCTGGTGCTATCAAAATGAACTCAAATGAAGCATACTGAACTGAACCAGGAATCGAATCAAAAGAAGAATGAGCACTGTTTACAAAAGTATAAGATAAATTATGAATTAACCTAAATTTAACTGTCTCTTTCTTTGGAATGATGCCCAAGGGGGAACAACCAGATCCTGAAACAAAGAATACTTAAAGGGACTAGCTATTCTTTTCAAATCCAGTTTCCCTCACAATTTGAACTCTACAACCTCCATCATGGCCTGTATTGAAAGGAAGCTCCTAGCACTATGTCACAACTGAGGCCTCTCAAATGGAATTTTAAACTGAACTTAAAATCCTCCCACCATTACTGGGTTGCCACTCTGTCCCAATTACTCAGATGCCACAACTCCCTAAAACTACCCCATGGACCTAACTGCAAAGATTTCAATGCACTAGCATTATTTTGTGACCCAACTATCTATGTTTCTGAAGCACCTACAAAATTGCTTCTCATAATTCAACTTAGCCTAGTTCATTTTGTGTGCTGGGTTCTTGCTATCATATCAGAATACCCCAATAATTTGGGATATACCACTGAATTAGTCCCTCCAAGAATGCTAGAAAAATATGAAAATCTAGGCATGCAATTTCAATCATTTTAGGTACTTTAGGTTTCCTTTGCCTACCTCCCTCTCCTATCCTCACCCTTTGTTTTCACCAACAATCCTCTTCTTTTGCCAACAATAACAAATATTCACCTATTTCCCCCTTTACAATTCTTCCTCCACTGCTTCTATGGAATCTATCTAAAGGTGTCAAAACTGCTCCAGTGGTGCTATTTTTTGCATTCCGTCATGCTGAGAACAGTCTTATGTGCACAGCTCCAGCGTCAGGAAGGAACTATACCACTCTGCTCTTGCCCATCCTCTTTCCCTCCCACATAAAGTCCTAGAAATCCCAGCCTGCTCTCCAGTGTCCTGCTTCACTAGATGTGTAGATGTCTGGACACCCTTTTCCTGGAGGCTTGAGTTTGTTGAGCCCATTTATTATTTGCCATCCATTCATAACTCGGAGCATATGCAGTGCTCTCAAAGAAAATCCTCTTTCCCCTTATTCAATACAATTAAACTCAATAAAACCCCTTTACCAAAGCGTTCCAAATTACCCCTCATTCAACCTATCCCCACACTCCAACAATGCCTTACCTGCCACCTCAGCTCATAACTACTAAAACTAGCAAAACAAAAACCTTTGGGCACTAGAACCCTGAGACAAACTGGCATAGACTCAGTGTCAACTAACCAAGTATGTTATTGACAGCTTGACCTAGCAACACATATGCACAACAGCCAGCTGAACACCACAAACCAGTGTGCTGTGATATAACAATGTGCTGAGCACTGTCAGACGGGTGCCTGGGTGAGAATGTTCACAGTCTTGGCAAAGGCATACATCAATATGATTTGCAAGGGATTGTGGGAAATGCAGTCCATTCACACCAGACACAGCTGCTCACAATAATTAGTTGTGCTTGAGTGTAAAGCCAATAAGATATTTATTTATGGGGTTATTTCTCCCAACACAGATATGCTTGGTAGCACATAAAACAGGATACTTGCTTTCAGTGTTAAACTTAGAAAAACAAAATCAGGAAAACAACAGCTGAACTTGTCAGGCAATCAAAGCAAAAGAATAAAGACCAGGATGGTAACAGAATGGTCTTTTCTGTAGGTTTTAACTAATATTTTCTTAGCAGTGCTTCAATCAACAAACAAAACCCACAAAGAAGGGAAAAACTGTTCTTTTCAGGTTAACTTCTTATATCTTCACACATAGACTCAGAAGTGATTTCCTCAGAGCTCACAAGCAATTAGGTAAGGCTCAATTGCTAGCAGTTATCCAGCTGAAACCCCTTAGCTGGCTTACTTTCTACTGCGTGGCTCAAATCCTACTCAGGAGCATTTCTGAGTAGATTAAAGAACAAGTTTGTATTTCTTTGTGATGGTTGTTGTACTTTGTAACAGTAAATTACCAAAGGAGTTTAGACAGAGAGCAATCCATGTATTCACAGCCTGGATCTACCACCTCTCCCCCTTCTTCAACAATCATGGGTTCAATATCATGGATTGGCCCAGAGGAATTTCTCAATGGAGCATTCTCAGGAGAATACTTGTTTCCCTGCTGTCTCTCAAGGGTATAGCTAGGGCATAGATCAGTGTTCATACCTGAGCTTTCATTGCTGTTAGAGTTCCTCTCTAAATAGCCTGGCCAGTATGTAGTCCAGTTCTTATGTCCAGCCTTCCAATCCAGATCCCTGGACACTGGATCTCTCTTCACATACCTTCTGGCACGGGTCTCAGGGTCCCTTCCACGTGCAGCCGTCTCCCTCACAGGTACCTTCTGGAGATTCCTAGCTCTGCAGCACCACTCCTCTGGTTTTCCCCAGTCCAATGGTGTATGCTGGCCTTTTGAATGTCTCCCAGTATACATACTGCTCTGGACTCCTTTAGACCTCCCAAATGCTTTTCTCTTCTTTCTTCCAAAGGGTTTCTTGCCCTCTCTGTCCGTCCGCTCTGGCTTCTGCTTCTGATGATCCTCCAGATGATGAAGCTGTCCAAGATGAGGATATCCAAGCTGATCAAGACACTGAGGATGATTCTCTGTAAAATAAACTCTACCTTTATTCTGCTTTGATGAGTGCTCCACCCTAGCACAGCACAGCTGTGCTGAATCAGGCCCTGCCCTTTGAGATGAGTGCTTGGGGATTACCTCATAGCCTTCCTGATTGAACACACGTTTCCTCACTTCAGCTCCTCTAATGGCTGTTGGAAACCTGGTGCATTCTGGGACTGGTAGTCTTTTATGAGAAAATTCTGTTTTCTTATTTCTACCAGAACTGACAGGTTGCTTGTTCAGAGTCACTTCACCTTTACTATAGCTCCTTCCTGAGCTATGATAAGCTTCCTTATCACAGCACTCAAAACTGCCTGCAGCCTCCTTGAACCCACTGCTTGGAACAGTATAGGACTGTGCTGGCACTGCATACCAGGCTTGTGCACAACCATAATTTTCATTGCATTTGTCGCATATGAATCAAACCTTTTTGGGTTTTACTACTACTATTACTGATCATTGGTATAGCACTACAAGGCATACGTAGTGCTGTACAGACACATGTAAAAGATGGTCCCTGCTCATCAAGGCTTACAATCTAGTGAAGACAGATAACACAACAGCTGGGGACAAGGATATGCTAGGGGAGTGGTAAGGAAACACATATTTGGAGAGCAGGAGACTACATGGATCAGCATCCAAAAGCGGCCTTGAAGAGATGAGTTTTCAGCCTAGATTTGAAAAGAGTCAGAGATGAAGTCTGATGTACAGACTTGGGTGGTTTGTTCCAGGCATAAGGAGCAGCAGGGTGGAAAGATTGAAGTCTGGAGTTGGCAGTAGGAGAGAGGAGCACAGATAAAAGTGATCTGCCAGAAGAGCAGACTACTTGAGGAGGAGGGTAGGGAGAGATGAGAAAGGAAAGGTAGTAAGGAGCAACAGAATGAATGCACTTATAGGTCAGTAGGAGAAGTTTGAACTGGATATGGAAACGGATAGGGAGCCAATGAAGCAAACTGAGAAGAGGGGTTATATGAACGTATCTAGGCTTGCAGATTAGCTGCACAATTGAGTTTTGAACACTTTGAAGGGAAGAGAGATGATTCAGAGGGAAACCAGAAAGGAGGAGGTTGCAATAGTCTAGATGGGAGGTGATTAAAGAATGGATAAGTGTCTTAGTACTGTTTTCAGAAGGGAAGGGGCACATTTTGCTGATATTACAGAGAAAGAAACAGGTTTTAGCTATCAGTTTGATGTGTGTGGAGGAGATAGAAGTATCAAAGATGACCCTAAGGTTGTGAGCCGAGGAAACGGAGGAGTGTTATCCACACAGATAAAGAAGGGAGGAAGAGGGTAAGTGGGTTTAAGGGGAAAAATAAGGAGCTCAGTTTTGGCCATGTTCACTTTCAAATGGCGATGAGATATCCAGGCAGCAATGTCAGAAAGTCGGACAGAGATTTCGGCCTGGAGTGCTGGAGAGATTGCAGGTGTAGAGAGGTAGATCTGAGAGTCATCAGGTAAAGATGGTGACATGGGATATAAACAGGTCCTTCAAAGCTGCCACTAAGAATTGTATGATATGTGTGTGTGTGTGTGTGTATATATATATATATATATATATATATATTGTGGTAAGGAGGGTGCAGCCCAGCTAGGGAAAACTGAAAAAAAGAAGGATTTTTTTTCTTTGCGGGGGATGGGCGCACAAAACCACATACTCCATACTAGAAGCCCTGAAAGGAACCTAGGGGGCAGAGCTAAGGGTAAACCAATCACAGACCACAGGACAACCCTGCATAGGAGTAGGAGGTCCAAGTGGGAGGAGCCAGGAAGGGAGTTGCCCTGCTCAGCAGTTAACAGAGGGAAAACAAACACAAGAGAGAGAGCCAGTTTGAGTTTGGAAGGGGCTTTGAGAAGAAGGTCCAGGAGGAGTGCAAGAGCAAGCACAAGCGGCAGCTGCAGTTCCAGGCCTAGCCCAGGTTTGAGTCCAGTTCCCAGGAGGCACAGACAGGAAAGATCTGGGGCCAAGCTGAGGAGAACCTTTGCAGCCAAGGAGAGCAGCAAAAGGAGGAACCATTATAAAGGCAGCCAAGAAAGGTACGCAGGGAACAAGCATTGCCAGCAGGATAGTTCTTGCTCTGACTCAGAGGAGACTTTCATACCCCTGAAGGCTCAGCACAGCAAGAAATATCTCACCAGGGAGGTTAAACAGGAGAGACCCCCAAGAGACCGGCTTGGAGAAGGCAAGGCCAGGCAGTGGGAGAGACTGTTTAATCTTGTGAAGACTCTTAAGGAAAAGACACCAGAGCACTTTCAGGAAGCACCCAGCTGTAGCTCAATAGAGAGCATGGAGGTAGGCCCTGAGGAAAGTGTTATTGAGTCTGAGGTCTCTGAGATGGAATGCGAGCTGTGCACTAAGGTACACGAGTAATGTGAGCTAGAAACAGTGGAATATAAAAAGAGGCTGTTGCAATTTAAAGACAGCTTCAGAAGCTGGAAGAGAGGAGTAAGCCTGAAGGAAAAGGGTTAAATATCTCTCCTAAGAACCTGAAACTGCAGGAGCTCAGTGAAGGCCCAAACAGCTGAAACTGTTTGTGTGTGTATGGCAACAGCAGGCTTGAAGCTGAGGACCCATCCACTGTGTGAAGAGTTTTACAAATGCTTTTGTTTTATAATGTTAAGCAATTGCAGTGAGGAACAGAAACTGCTATAAGTTTGTGCCAGGTTACAATGTTTTGGACATTTTGATTTCTGGAGAAGTTATCCTGTATTTTCTTTTGTCTGGAAAAAAAAGTTATGCTTGAAGAAATTTTATGTTCACCACTTACCAGCCTGGAAACCGAATACAATTTCCTGTGCGCTTTAATAACCACTTGGCTCTTCCTTTCGGACACAACTACACAAAAATCCTAGAAAGGGATATCAGATGGCCAGCCGTCCCTACTAGGCAACCGCCTGGTAGGGGCGCGAGCGTCACAGGTGGCGTAGTTCTTGGATGCGGTGTTCCAGTGGTCAAGGGGAGCGTCTTCGAGCCATACCTCTGGAAGGAGAAATCCAGGAAGGGCGGTGACCGGACCGAAGCAACGGAAGAGAAAAACCGGAGCGGATTCGGATCGGAAGCGCTGTGACTGGTGGCAAATGCTGAGACCTGCATCAGAATCAGGTAACCCGTAGACTAGAAGGGGTAGGCCTGGATTCTGGTGTAAGGGGGCCACCAGCTGCTCACTAGGAGAAGTGGGTGTGAAAAAAAAAAAAGGAAAAAAAAAAAAAAGAAAAAGGTGCCGCACTTTGTGTGTGTTCTGTGTGTTTGTGTTGCAGAGACCGCAATCCAGGATGGAGGTAGCGGACGTATTGGCTTGGGTAGCGGACCAATTTGCTAAGCAGAGGGAGATGGCAGCGTTGAGCCAGGAGCAGGCGAGCTCCATGATGCGGGCCCAACAGCAACCCCTGCTGGAGATGATGGCCAAGTGGATCCGGACCCAGGAAGAGGCAACAAAACAAGCACAGACTGTCCCAGAGACACAGCCTGTTGGTACAGTTGGGGAAGGATTAGCCTTTGGACCTTTCTCATGTGGACGTTTAACCAAGGAGGACAACCTTGACGACCACATAGAGGCGTTTGAAAGAATAGCTGGTTTGGCACAGTGGCCAAAAGAGCAGTTGCCACTACCTTAAGCGGTGAGGCATTAGCCGCTTACAGGGAAATGCCGGTTGATTTAATTCATAACTATGAGTATGTTAAAGAAGCCATAAGGGATCGGATGGGCTTAAGTCCCTCCGCCTATAGAAGACTTCTAAGGGCATCTGTGTTAAAAGAAGGTGAAACACCACAAGCTCTGTACTATAGAATAAAGAGCTTAGTCTTTAAATGGCTACTGCATGGAAAGAAGGATATAGATTCTATTATTGATACAGTAATTCTAGAACAATTTATTGAAGCTGTTCCTATAGACATGCAAAGCTTCTTGATAAAGCAAAACTGTAAAAACACCCGAGAAGCCATAGTCTTGGCAGACTGCTTTCTGGAGGCCCAGAAATTGAGCCTAAAGAAAGGGGGCATTTTTCAGGGTACAGAGGTGCAGGAAAAGAATGCAGCCTTTAGTAAGTATAGGACAGATAGAGATAAACCCATGGAAAAGTTTAACCTGCAAAGAAAATGTTTTTCTTGTGGTGAGCCCGGTCACCTCAAGAAAAATTGTAAAACAAAGAAGGCCTTTGTTATAACACACCCCAAGGTGATAGGGGAAGGATTCCTCCTGTCAGTAGAGGTGGAAGGAATAACCACAGAAGCACTTTTAGACTCAGGGGCTAGTCAGTCCATGATTTCTAGGAAATTATGGGAAGTGATAGAGGCCCAGAAGCAGTGCGCCCAAGAGTCCTCAAGGGGGCTGGTTAAAATTAAATGTGTGCATGGGGCTGCCTCTACCTACCCACTCCAAGCCGTTAGGATAAAGGGCTTAGGCAGTGGAAGGGAGGTAGCAGTAGCAGTGATACCAAGACTCCCTCATGATATCATACTGGGCCGGGATTGGTCCCAGTTTAGGAAGGGGGTGGAAAAAGAGCTGCAAGAAAAGGCAGACCTGGTTACCATGCGTGCAGGCTCTAGGCCCTCAGAGGAGGGGGTAGATTCCCAGGAGGAACCCATACCAGGGACCTCCTTTCACGATGACCTAATAACCCCGGCCAAGGATACCCCCAGGAAAGGGAAGGCCAAAAGGAGGCAAGGGAGGAGACTCAGAACTCAGAATAGGGGTCAGTTATTGTCAGGTCAGGAGTTGCCCTGGGTCTCTGAGGAGATAATAGCGAAGTTTCCCTCATTCCCGGATGAGCAAAAAGCAGATCCTGCTTTGGTGCGAGCATGTGAATTCGCCCAGAAGGGATCTGAGGCCCTACCAAGATTTTTATGGGATAGTAATTTGTTGTATAGGGAGGGTATAAATCCTCGGACAGGTGAGCTACGGAGGCAGCTGGTGATACCTTCTTCTTTTAAAAATATCATTTTAAGATTGGCCCATGATCACCCCGTGGGGGGGACACAAAGGTGTACAGAGCACCCTGGATCAGGTCCTTGAAAGGTTCTACTGGCCAGGCGTATACGCAGAAACTGCGAGGTTCTGCGCTGCCTGCCCGGCTTGCCAAAGGGTCTCTAGTAACCATCCACCGGAGGTGCCTTTAATTCCCCTACCAGTTATAAAGGAGCCAGTGCATAGGTTGGGGGTGGACATAGTGGGGCCCTTACTAAAAACTCCTAGAGGTCACCAGTATATTTTGGTCATAATCGACCATGCCACGCGCTTTCCGTGGGCCATTCCCTTGAGAAATACCTCAGCCCGAGTGATAGCTCTAGAGCTCATACGTTTATTTTGCGAGATCGGGTTCCCTCGAGAGGTCTTATCAGACCGAGGAACAAATTTTATGTCTCGACATCTAGCTCAGGTTTGGGATGCGTTCGGTATTCGGCATATCCGTACCGCAGCTTACCATCCCCAAACCAATGGGTTGGTGGAAAGGTTTAACCAAACCTTAAAGAACCTCTTAAGAAGGAGCTTGGAGGGCAGGTTTAGTGAATGGGATATGATGTTGCCTTTTGTGCTCTACGCATGCAGGGAGAGGAGACAGACCTCTACTGGCACATCGCCCTATGAATTTATGTATGGGAGGATGCCGCGGGGGATATTAGATATATTAAGAGAACAATGGGTAGCACCGGTAGAGGATGTACAGGAGGTTCCTAGGTTTTTAACAGACCTGAAGAATCGCCTACAGCGGATAGCTACCATAGCGGAGGAAAATTTGAAAAGGAGTCAAACGAAACAGAAAACCTATCACGATCGACGTGCAAAGCCTCGTCTTTTAAAGGTCGGGGATAGAGTTATGGTTATGATAGCCACAGCGAATTCTCGGTTTGAGAACTCATGGAAGGGCCCTTATAGAATAATAAACAGCTCGGGCCAGTGTCTTATGTGGTGGATACTGGACGGGGGAAGTCCCAAGTGTATCACGTTAATCTATTGCGACAGTGGCAAGAACGTATAGGGAGTACCCAACTAGCCCCAAAAATGAGTGAGGATTCTCAGCCCATAGTTTGTATTTCGTGCTGTTCGCGGGATACAGCGACAGCCCGAAATAGTCTAAGGGGGGGGATATGTGGTAAGGAGGGTGCAGCCCAGCTAGGGAAAACTGAAAAAAAGAAGGATTTTTTTTCTTTGCGGGGGATGGGCGCACAAAACCACATACTCCATACTAGAAGCCCTGAAAGGAACCTAGGGGGCAGAGCTAAGGGTAAACCAATCACAGACCACAGGACAGCCCTGCATAGGAGTAGGAGGTCCAAGTGGGAGGAGCCAGGAAGGGAGTTGCCCTGCTCAGCAGTTAACAGAGGGAAAACAAACACAAGAGAGAGAGCCAGTTTGAGTTTGGAAGGGGCTTTGAGAAGAAGGTCCAGGAGGAGTGCAAGAGCAAGCACAAGCGGCAGCTGCAGTTCCAGGCCTAGCCCAGGTTCGAGTCCAGTTCCCAGGAGGCACAGACAGGAAAGATCTGGGGCCAAGCTGAGGAGAACCTTTGCAGCCAAGGAGAGCAGCAAAAGGAGGAACCATTATAAAGGCAGCCAAGAAAGGTACGCAGGGAACAAGCATTGCCAGCAGGATAGTTCTTTCTCTGACTCAGAGGAGACTTTCATACCCCTGAAGGCTCAGCACAGCAAGAAATATCTCACCAGGGAGGTTAAACAGGAGAGACCCCCAAGAGACCGGCTTGGAGAAGGCAAGGCCAGGCAGTGGGAGAGACTGTTTAATCTTGTGAAGACTCTTAAGGAAAAGACACCAGAGCACTTTCAGGAAGCACCCAGCTGTAGCTCAATAGAGAGCATGGAGGTAGGCCCTGAGGAAAGTGTTATTGAGTCTGAGGTCTCTGAGATGGAATGCGAGCTGTGCACTAAGGTACACGAGTAATGTGAGCTAGAAACAGTGGAATATAAAAAGAGGCTGTTGCAATTTAAAGACAGCTTCAGAAGCTGGAAGAGAGGAGTAAGCCTGAAGGAAAAGGGTTAAAAATCTCTCCTAAGAACCTGAAACTGCAGGAGCTCAGTGAAGGCCCAAACAGCTGAAACTGTTTGTGTGTGTGTGGCAACAGCAGGCTTGAAGCTGAGGACCCATCCACTGTGTGAAGAGTTTTACAAATGCTTTTGTTTTATAATGTTAAGCAATTGCAGTGAGGAACAGAAACTGCTATAAGTTTGTGCCAGGTTACAATGTTTTGGACATTTTGATTTCTGGAGAAGTTATCCTGTATTTTCTTTTGTCTGGAAAAAAAAGTTATGCTTGAAGAAATTTTATGTTCACCACTTACCAGCCTGGAAACCGAATAAAATTTCCTGTGCGCTTTAATAACCACTTGGCTCTTCCTTTCGGGCACAACTACACAAAAATCCTAGAAAGGGATATCAGATGGCCAGCCGTCCCTACTAGGCAACCGCCTGGTAGGGGCGCGAGCGTCACAATATATATATATATATATATAGATAGATAGATATAGATAGATATATAGATATACTAGCTTAGCTAGCCACCATTTTTGAGACATTTTTGCCTAACATGCCTGTTTCTTTTTTCCCCTAGCTGGTCTGAGGAGCAGGCTACAAGACATTCTTTTTGTTTCTCAAAGTTTGACAAAGAAACAGGCATGTTAGGGAAATATGAAACAGACAGACCATGATTACAAAAATTTCTCTAAAATGGTGGCTAGCTAAGCTAGTGTATTAATAATTATATATAATAAAATTCTTAGTGGAATCTTAGAAGGACCTGTTTATATCCCATCTCGATGCTAATGAAAACCATGGGAGGGGATGAATGCACCAAGGGACTGGGTATAGATAGAGAAAAGAAATGGACTCATGACAGACCGTTGTGGTACACCAAGAGTGGGATAGCAATAGAGAAGAATCCACCAGAACAAATTTTAAACATGCTGTGGGAGAGATATGTAGAGAACCAGGACAGCATAGAGCCCTTAAACCAAGTAAGGAAAAAGTTATCGAGGAGAAGGTGGTGGTCAACAGTGTCAAAAGCAGCAGAAATTTCAAAAAGGATGTGGATCAAGTAGAGGCCCTTGAATCTGGCCAAGATCATAAGAAGAAGCAATGGGATTTGAACCTGACTTCACTACTTCTCAGCTTGCTGTTCTAACTATTAGGCTACTCCTTCTCCTTAGCTGTACCTCCTGTACATTCAAATTGCTTGTGCATGTGTATACCTCTGAATCTGCATTCACACTATCGATATAAGTGTGCACAAGCAATTCATCTAAATGCTTCAATTTTAGGTACAAAAACAAATGGTTAAGTGAGCCTTCAATGCGCAAGTCTATTGCACACCCATGTTGTATCTCCACTACAAGCATAAGGTTGACAGTGCTGGGATGCTGACACCCACAATCCCAACTGCCTGAGCTATGTGAAACACCCATCATCAGGAATCAAACTACCTGTGGAGCTGCATCCCTCACCATGACCCAAACACTAGATGGAGCCATACATGCCACCCTCCTCAGCTTGTTGTGCTTCTGGCAGTTTGACTATCTCTCAGCCACTACACCAGGTACGTGCTCAAATTCCACCCACAGACTCATTCCCACTCCCAATCCAAATCACTTCCACCCCTTAATTTACTAACCCTTTCCCCATGGCATCCGCTTCTTTGAGGCTCAGCCATGTTATGTTATATTATGCCTCCCCACCCCACCCCATGACACACAGACTCCAAGAGGACTGTGACTATCAGATTACAACATTCCTTTGATGTCTCTACTAGGATTGAGCTTCACTTGTCTTACAGTGACAGCAATATGCCAGTGACTGCATTTTAAAATCGTGTTCCAGCAGACTGACACTTTGGAAATGTGCACTTGAAGCATTGACCTGGCATCAGAAAAAATAATATTTCTACGGCAAAGGATAGCGACATCCAATTGACTGCACTATTCCCATCCTAGAGGACAGCAACTTTGGGCTGGAAGACTGGGGTTTCTAGTCCCACAGGTGCTCCTTGGGTAAGCCACTTAACTCTCCGTTGCCTCAGGTACAAATACATAGACTGTGAAGGGGCGATTTGTCTGAGAAGCTTGAAGATTGTCATAATTGTCTTGTAGTGTATTCAGCTTTGTTATAGGGAGACAGTATAATTCATATAGTACAGGTGTGATGTGTTCAGAGATGCTTGTGATTGAGACTATACGTACAGCAATATGTTGGGCAATTTGAAGTGATCTAATGTTCTGCTTGGCTAAACCTTGTAATACACTATTACAATAGTTGAAATGTTGTGTAATTAATGCCTGAAGTACTAAGCTGAAATCTTGGATGGGTAGAAGAGAACGTAGGTGTTCTAACAGTTTGAATTTGAAGTAGATTTTTTTAGTTGTGTGCTTTATGTGAGAGAACATGTTGAGTGTTTGGTCAAGTATGACCCTCCTGGATATTTTACTTTGTTCTTGACAGTTATGTCTATGCCATGATTGTGACAGTTGTTTGGGGGGGGGGGGGGGAGAATCCTGGTATCTGGTAATGTATAAGGCCTCACTCAGTTTTGCTGAAGTTTATGTGGAGATTGTGGGAGGTAAGCCAGTTTGCAGCCTCTTTGAAGCAGTCTAATTTGTTGTGGAATGGGGGTTTGATATGTTAAAAGGAAGATATAACATATCATCCACGCATATGTGTTATGAAACGTTAAAGTTGTTGAATATGGTGCAAATAGGCTGGAGGTATAGGTTGAAAAGGAGGGCAGATAGGGCGGAACCTTGGGGTAGTTTTTGTTTTTGATTGTATTGATTAGATGTGTGATGGCCTATTCTTACTTGTTGGGTTCTGTCTGAGAGATAAGACTGAAACCACTTGAGAGCCGTGTCTTTCAATCCTATCTGTTGTAATTATGAGATCATTAGTGTATGGTTGATGCTATCAAATATAGCCGTGATGTCTAAAAATATAAGTATGAAGGCCTGTTTATAGTTGTCCATTCTGTGTACTGGATTGTCAAATAAGGTAATCAATAGGGTTTCTACCCCATGGAATAGGCAGAAACCATATTGATGTTCACCAAGCAGAGCATACGAATCAATGTGGTCCTAAAGTTGAATTTGGGATACCTTTTCAATTACTTTAGCCAAGAAGGGGAGGCTGGATATTGGTCTGTAAGCTGATAGATTGTTTGTTTTTATCTATCTAGTGCTTTGTTTTTTAGGATGGGTCAAATTATTGCATGTTTTAGGGAGGGGGGCATGTAACCTTGTTCGAGGGAATAGTTAATTATTTTGAGCATGTATGGGGATCATTCTGATTTGGTGGCTTTTATCCAGTTGACAGGGCAGGGATTAAGGCTGGATATGGTAGTTTGGATAGGATGTTATTAAGTGTATCTTTCTTGGTGCAGGAGAAGACCATGACATAGTTTGTGGGGATATATTTGATAGTGAGGGGGCTGGATGAGTCGAGGTTTTAGCTTATTCTTTTAGAAATCAGTTAGAATTTGGGGATCAATGGTGAGGTTTGAGTGGTCATCAATGGATTTGTTACATGTTCAGTTTTTTTATGATTTGAAAGAGTTCACGGGGGCGGTTGAGTGAATTTTTTAGACTATCAGAATAGATTTCTTTTTTCTTAGTATTGATTGCATTTTGGTAGGTTTGCAATGTACTCGTGTAGAATATTTGTAGCATGTTAGATTTGTGGCATCTCCATTTGTGCTCCATTCTGTGCAGATTGTTTTTGATTATTTTTAGTTCTCGAGTATACCATCCTGACAGTTGTTTTTTGAATGTTGTTGAAGGTGGTGTAATGATGGTGGCCGCATTGGATATTGTGTCATTCCAGTTTTTTAGTGTGTCATCTAAGTTTGTTGGATCAGAATCTAGCTGAGGGAGAATCTGATCTAAGAATTTTTCTTTTTCAAACTTCTTGAACCTTTTCGGCGGCGTGTAACTTGGCTTTGCTGGAGTGGCAGAGGTGTGTGATGGGAGATGGAATTTGATTATAAAGTGGTCGGACCAGGGTACAGGTTGAGTTTGTAGGCTGATTTGTTTGTAAGGAGTTAAAAATCTCATTAGGAAGGAATGCCAAGTTTAATATGTTACCTTTGCTGTGGGTAGGGGTGTTAACTGTTTGGTGGAAGCCTATATCAATCATTGCATTGAGAAATGTTGAGGCATGGTTATTGTGGATGGAAGTTAGGTTAAGGTCACCTAATAGTATTACAGGTTTTTTACTAGTTAAAGCATGTATATTTTCAGATATGGTATCTAAGGTAACGTGATTTGTATTCAGGGGTCTGTAAACAAGACAGAGGGGAGAAGAGAGGCATTCAACTTATCTCTGGAGATGATGACGACGACACTACCTCATTTATTTGTTCTGGTCAAATGATGAACTTTGTAACCTGGGATTTGAATTTGATTGAGAAGGATTGCATCTGATTCAACAAGCCACGATTCCGTAATGAAGACAAGGTCTGGGTTGTTATCGGTTAATATGTCATTGATTAGTGGAGCAGGCATTAATAAATAGGCAAGATAGCATTTGTATATCAGATTTGTTTGTAATAGGGGAGTTAATGATGGTGAAAGAGTGGATGGGGATTAACCTATCCAGGTTGTATTTGAAGTTGTATGTAGGTCTGTGTCTTTTATAAGGGTCTATGAGTCTGCATGGGTTGTAGATTATGGGAATAAACTGTAGCTGTGGTTGGTACAGAACTTGGCTTTGAGTTTAAATGCATAATGTATTTATGTACATTTTTGCTGAAGTTGAACAATTGTTGGAGTTTTTGAAAGGTAAGGATTTGATTTCTTAATTGTATATTGGCCGTTTGACTTAGTGGAATTTATCACAGGTTACGATTGGGGGTTTTGTGTTTGTTTTTGTACTTTGACGCCTCCTTGATGTGGACTATTGACAATTGTAGAGTTATTTCTTATAGTCTTTGTTTTCTTGCTGTTCTTTTCATTATGTACTTTGGAATTATTATTGCAAAATAAAAAAAAATGCATAATGTAATGCATAAGATATATAGATTACATAAGAACATAAGATATGCCATACTGGGTCAGACCAAGGTCCATCAAGCCCAGTATTCTGTTTCCAACAGTGGCCACTCTAGGTCATAAGTACCTAGCAGTTTCCCCAAGGGATACAGGTTCCACAATGCTTGTATTGGTTCAAGCATTGATATCCTGGGCCCCTTCTTAATAATGGTTTATGGACCTTTCCTCCAGGAACTTGTCCAAACCTTTTTTAAACCCAGCTACACTAACAGCCTTTACTACATCCTCCGGTAACAAATTCCAGAGTTTGATTACACATTGAGTGAAAAAATATTTTCTTTTATTAGTCTTAAATAGTTTACCCTGTAGCTTCATTGCATGTCCCCTAGTCTTTCTGTATTCTGATAAGGTAAACAATCGATCTACGTTTACCCGTTCCACTCCGTTCATTAATTTATAGACTTCTATCATATCTTGTCAGACGGCTGCCTGGGTGAGAATGTTCACAGTCTTAGAAAGTGCATATGTCAATATGATTTGCAAGGGATTGTGGTCAATGCAGTCCATTCACACCTGACACAGCTGCTCACAATAATTTAGTTGTGCTTCAGGGTAAAGCCAATAAGATATTTATTTATGGGGTTATTTCTCCCAACACAGATATGCTTGGTAGCACATAAATCAGGTTACTTGCTTTCAGTGTTAAACTTGAAAAAAACAAAATCAGGAAAACAACATTTGAACTGTCAGGCAATCAAAGCAAAAGAAATAAGACCTGGTTGGTAATAAACTGGTCTTTTCTGTAGGCTTTAGCTAATATTCTCTTAGCATGTATCAAACAACAAACAAAAGCCACAAAGAAGAGAAAAACTGTTCTTTTCAGGTTAACTTCTTATATCTTCCCACATAGATTCAGAAGTGATTCTCACGGAGCTCACAAGCAATTAGGTAAGGCTCAATTGCTAGCAGTTATCCAGCTGAAACCCCTTAGCTGGCTTGCTTTCTACTGCGTGGCTAAAAATCCTACTCAGGAGCTTTTCTGAGTAAATTAAAGAACAAGTTTGTATTTCTTTGTGATGGTTGCTGTACTTTATAACAGAAAATCACCAAAGGAGTTTAGACAGAGAGCAGTCCATGTAAACAGATTCTTCATCTGCTATCACCCCCTCTTCTTCAACAAGCATGGGTTCAATATCATGGATTGGCACAGATGAATGTCCCAATGGAGCACTTTCAGGAGAATACTTGTTTCCCTGCTGTCTTTCAAGGTTATAGCTAGGGCATAGATCAGTGTTCATACCTGAGCTTCCATTGCTGTTAGAGTTCCTCTCTATATAGCCTGGCCAGTATGTAGTCCAGTTCTTATGTCCAGCCTTCCAATCCAGATCCCTGGACACTGGATCTCTCTTCACATACCTTCTGGCACGGGTCTTAGGGTCCCTTCCACGTGCAGCCGTCTCCCTCACAGGTAGCGTCTGGAGATTCCTAGCTCTGCAGCACCATTCCTCTGGCTTTCCCCAGTCCAATGGTATATGATGGCCCTTGGAATGCCTCCCAGTATATGTACTGCTCTGGACTCTTCTAGACCTCTCAAAGGCTTTTCTCCTCTTTCTTCCAGAGGGTTTCTTTCCCTCTCTGTCCGTCCGGTTTGGCTTCTGCTTCTGATGATCCTTCAGATGAAACTGATCAAGCTCAAGCTGATTCTCAGGATAAGGATAATTCTCTGTGGAATAAACTCTACCTTTATTCTGCTTAGATGAATGCTCCTCCCTAACACAGCGCAGCTGTGCTGAATCAGGCCCTGCCCTTTGAGATGAGTGCTTAGGGATTACCTCATAGCCCTCCTGATTGAACACATGTTTCCCCACTTCAGCTCCTCTAATGGCTGCTGGAAACCTGGTGCATTATGGGACTGGTAGTCTTTTATGGGACAATTCTGTTTTCTTATTTCTACCAGAACTGACAGGTTACTTGTTCAGAGTCCCTTCACCTTTTCTATAGCTCCTTCCTGAGCTATGATAAGCTTCCTTATCACAATCTCCCCTCAGCTGTCTCTTTTCCAGGTTAAAGAGCCCTAACTTTTTTAGCCTTTCTTCATAAGAGTATCCTTCCATCCCCTTTACCATTTTGGTGGCTCTTCTCTGAACCTTTTCTAAAATCGCTATATCCTTTTTAAGATACGGTGACCAGAATTGAACACAATATTCAAGGTGCGGCCTCACCATGGAACGATATAGAGGCATTATAATATCTTTTGTTTTATTTTCCATTCCTTTCCTTATCATACCTAGCATTCTATTTGCTCTCTTGGCCGCTGCTGCACACTGGGCCAAGGGTTTTAACATGGTATCCACAATGACGCCTAAATCTTTTTCCTGGGTGGTGGTTCCTAATGTGGAACCTTGCATTGTGTAACCATAGTTTCGGTTGTTCTTCCCTAGGTGCATAACCTTGCACTTGTCCACATTAAATTTCATCTGCCATTTTGATGCCCAGTGTTCCAATTTATCAAGATCCTCTTGCAATTTTCCACAATCCTCTTGGGTTTTAACAACTTTAAATAGTTTTGTGTCATCTGCAAATTTGATAACCTCACTCGTTATTCCACTTTCCAGGTCATTTATGAATATGTCAAAAAGCAGTGGACCCAGCACAGATTCCTGGGGTACACCACTATTCACCTTTCTCCATTGGGAAAATTGGCCATTTAGCCCTACCCTCTGCTTTCTATCTTTTAACCAGTTCCTGATCCACAATAGTACACTGCCTCCTATCCCATGACTCTTTAGTTTTGCCAAAAGTCTCTGATGAGGGACCTTGTGAAAGGCTTTCTGAAAGTCCAGATTCACAATATCAACCGACTCACCTTTGTCCACCTGATTATTCACTCCTTCAAAAAAACATAACAGATTAGTAAGACAAGATCTTCCTTGTCTAAAGCCATGTTGGCTGTCTCCCATTAGGTCATGACTATCTACATGCTGAGTAATTTTATTCTTTATGATGGTTTCTACCATTTTTCCCGGTACTGACGTCAGGCTCACCGGTCTGTAGTTTCCCGGATCACCCCTGGAACCCTTTTTGAAAATTGGTGTTACATTGGCGATCCTCCAAACTTCAGGTATTAGAGATGCTTTTAATGATAGTTCACAGATTACTAATAGCAGGTCTGCTATCTCATATTTCAGTTCTTTCAACACCCTTGGATGTATACCATCCGGCCCAGGTGATTTGCTACTCTTCAGTTTATCTAATAGTTGTAATACATCTTCCCGATGTATCAATATTTCCTTCAATTCTTCCGCACCTTTAAATACCACTTCAGTCATGGGTAACATCCCTACATCTTCCTCAGTAAAGACAGAAGCAAAGAATTCATTCAGTCTCTCCGCTATCGCCTTGTCGCCTCTTAGTGCTCCTTTAACCCCTTTATCATCTAATGGACCAACTGACTCTCTCACAGGTTGTTTGCTACGAATGTACTTGAAAAGGTCTTTACTTCGCGTTTTTGCTTCCGCAGCAATCTTCTTCTCAAATTCTCCCTTTGCCTGCCTTATTAATGCCTTGCATTTGACTTGCCAGTGCTTGTGCTGTTTCCAGGTTTCGTCTTTTGGCTCTTTTTTCCATTTCCTGAAAGATGCTTTTTTGGCAACAACAGCCTCTCTGACCTCACCTTTAAACCATGCTGGCAGTTTTTTGGACTTTCTTCCACTTTTCTTAAAGCGTGGAATACAGCTGGTCTGGTCTTCCAAGATAGTATTTTTCAACAACAGCCAAGCCTGATGTATGTCTTTAACCTTTGCAACTGCTCCTTTTAGTTTTTTCTTAACTGTTTTCCTCATTTTATCATAGTCTCCCTTTCGAAAGTTAAAAGGTAGTACTGTGGATTTCCTTACTATCCCTCCTCCACTAATTAAATCAATATTATAATATGATCACTATTGCCAAGTGGCCCCAACAACTTTGTGGCCCCAACAACTTTATCTCTTGCACTAGATCTGGTGTTCCACTAAGGACTAGGTCTAATATGGCTTCCCCTCTGGTCGGTTCATGAACCAGCTGCTCCAAGACGCAGACTTTTATTTCATCTAGGAACTTCATCTCCCTAGCATGTCCTGACGTGACACTGACCCAGTCGATACCGGGGTAATTGAAATCACCCATTATTATTACTGCGCTGTAACTTTTGTTAGTTGCCTTGATTTCTTTGAGCATTTCATCAACTATTTGGTCATTCTGGCCAGGCGCTCGATAGTGCACCCCCACTGCCATTGCCTTCCCCCTTTTACATGGAATTTCAATCCATATAGATTCTACAGCAGATTTTGTTTCCTGCAAAACTTTAATCCTTTCTGACTCAATGCCCTCTCTAACATAGAGAGCAACCCCTCCACCAATTTGATCAGCTCTATCATTACGATATAGTTTGTACCCAGGTATCACAGTGTCCCACTGGTTGTCCTCCTTCCACCATGTCTCTGATATTCCAATCATATCTAACCTTTCATTTAGTGCTATATATTCTAACTCTCCCATCTTATTTTTAGACTTCTAGCATTTGCATACAAGCATTTTAGAGAATGTATTTTATTCATATTAATTTGGCTATTGTTAGACATGGGTAATTTTGGGATCTTTAAGCTCTGTCTGCTCCATACTTGAGGGCATTTGGGCTACTTTACTCTTTTGTGGAACCTCTCTGCTTTTGGTAGTATCCTTCAAAGATACATTCTTCCGACCATCCGCTCTTGGGCGACTGTCGGCTTTCCCCTAATATCTAGTTTAAAAGCTGCTCTATCTCCTTTTTAAAGGTTAATGCCATATGGTGTGTGTGTTTGTCATGGTTGGAGTGAGGGCTTGGATGAAAGCTGGTTGAGAGGCTCAAAGATTTAGCGTGGGTTGATGTGAAATGATTGGTGGCAATATATATATATATATCCTCACATTGCGACCCACTCTAATGTCATCCCAAGACTTAAATGATTTCCAAAAAAGACTAAAAAACACATCTCTTCAGAGAAGCCTTTGGAAATATTGCATAGGCTATCCACAGCAACCATCTACCTATGTCAGATAACCATACATTGCATGTTCAAAACGTATTCCTACCACCCTGTAAATTACATACTCAACTTCCCCATAATTCTATAGCAACTATCATTCACAGTCCACACAAGCTAATCCTATCTATTTAGTTATCTCTGTTAATGGTTACAAATTACATATAAATCTTGTCAATTACAATGTATAAATAGTTTCATGTTACTGACACAATGTTCTTTGTACAATGCAGTCGAGGTCTATGTAAACCATTATAATAGTATAAATAGTGGTATGAAAGAAATGTTAAACAAATAAATGAAGGGGGTGCTTGGGTGGGGGCACCACTTCTGCAACAATGGACGGCCCTCAGCAAAATTGTGCCCCTCATCGTAACTTATGCCACTGATACTGGCAGTTGTTTGGCCTTCCTTCCATCTTTTTAAAGCATGGAATAATCTGGTCTGGGTTTCTAAGGTGGTATAGTTAAACAATGTCCAGGCCTAATATAAACTCTCAACCTTTGCAGGTGCTCCTTTTAGTTTTTTCCTAACCATCTTCCTCATTTTATCATAGACTCCATTTTGAAAGTTAAATCCAATGCAGTAGATTTCCCTCCATTTATTAAATCAAATGTGATCTTGTTATGATCACTATTGCCAAGTGGCCCCAACACCATTATTTCTCAAACCAAATCCTATGTTCTACTAAGGATTAGGTATAAAATAGCTCATGTCATTTTCTGAATAAGCTGTTCCATGAAGCACATTTATTTTATCTAAATACTTTGCCTCTCTGGCATGTCCTAAAGTGACATTTAGCTAATCGATACTGGGGTAATTGAAATCACCCATTATTACTGTTCTGCTAATTTCATTAGCTTCCCAAATTTCTATTAACATTTCATCATCTTTCGGTTCAATCTTTCCAGATGGATGGTAGTGCATCCCCACTGCTATTCTTCTCGCCTTCCCACATAGAATGTCTATCCATACGGATTTTGCAATGCATTTTGTTTCTTGTAAATCTTTTATCTTGTTTGGCTCAATGACTTCTTTAACATATAGCAACACCCTTCCACCAATTTAATCTACCCTATCATTGTGATATAATTTGTATCCTGGTGTTAGCGTCTCCTTCACAAGGTCCCTGAGATGCCATTTATATCCACCTTTTCATTCAGTGCTATATATTTTAGGGCCTGATATTCAATTGGGACAGCTATGTGCCACTACAGTGCATAGCCATCGCTGCCGACCTCTAACCCCAGATATTTAATGCTGAGGTCATATGCAGCCCCAGAATTGAATATGTGGGGTCAACATACAGCCTCTGATGCTGCAGAGGTTAACTGGGTATCACTGCTACCCAGTTAGTTCACAAGGGTAAAACTAGGCCAGCTTTTGCTTCGCCTACTTTTACCCACAGGTCACAAACCGGGTAGCGGTACAATATCGCTACTACTTGGTTAGCGACTGTCGCTGCCCACGACATGCCCCAAAATGCCAACGACACATCCTAATGCTAAGTATGTTAGTGCCATTGAATATCCCATTCAGTGACATTTACATGGTTTACAGATCAGTAAACAATGTAAATGCCTTTAAAATATCGGGCCCTTTGAAATACAAATATACAAATGCTAGAAGTCTAACTGCTTATCAGCTGACAATGGTAAACTGGAGTCATTCAACTCTTTCTGCTTTTTACCTAAAGGACTACTTTTGCCTTTATTTCAACCTCTCTATTGGTATGCCCTTTTGTTAAGTGCCATTGAGTTGGTGTCGACTCATGGCGACCCTCTGGATAGTTGTCCTAAACTGTGTTTGGTCTTCAGTCAGGCAGCTCAATGTTGACAGAGTGGCACCCATAGCTGCTGTTATTATTTGATCCATCTCATAGATGGCCTTCCTTTTTTGCGTTGACTTTCTATCTTCCAAGCATGATGTCTTTCTCTAACTATCTCGCTCTTTGCATTATGTGTCCATAATATGAAAATTGAAGTCCTGTCATCTGAGCTTCTAAAGAAAGCTTAGGTTTGATCTCCTCTAGTACTGACTGGGTTGTTCTTTGGACAGTCCATGGTATACACAGTATTCATCAACAGCACCATAATTCAAAGGTATCAATTTTCTTCCTGTCTTATCTTTTTTACTGTCCAACTTTCACATCCATATGATGTTATTTAAAATGCCATGGCTTGAACATGTTGAATCTTTGTATGGAGAGAGACATCTCTGCTCTTGAGAATCTTGCCTAGGTCCTTCAAAGCCATTTTGCCAAAAGCAATGTGTCGTCTGATTTCTTGACTGCTTGTTGCTTCGCTATTGATAGTTGATGCAAGTAGGTTAAAGTTGTTCACTATTTCAATTTTTTCTCCATCAACAATGAACTTATTGATTTTGCCAGTTGTCAGGATCTTTTGTCTTCTTTATATTAAGGTGCAGGCCCATTTTAAGACTATGTTCCTTGATCTTGAGAAGTAAATGTTTCAGAATATCTTCACTTTGAGCCAGTAATGTGGTATCATCAGCATAGCGAAGATTGTTGATGAGTCTTCCACCAATTGGAGTCATTCAACTTTTTCTGCTTTTTACCTTAAGGACTACTTTTGCCTTTATTACAACCTCTCTATTAGGATGCCCTAGCCTTTCCATTTTGATAGTATCCTCAAAAATACATTATTCTGAACCATGTGGTTTTGAGCCGCTGTTGGCTTTTCCCCAATATCTATTTTAACCCTTTCCAGGCCGTCCCAAAATACTCGGGACCCAAAATTCTGACCAAATGGCCGAGCCCGAAATATTCGAGATCGGCGCAATGACGCAGATACTAAATATTAAAGAGCGAAATACGGAAGCTAATGACAACACACATTTGGACTGATGAAAAGAGAGTTGTGCTAGTGTTTCTATTTATACACCAGTCCAAAACAGCCAGAAAATAACCTGCAAATAGGGCATTAGCAATAGGTTGTTTAGAATTAAAAGCAAAGTAAACAAGATGGAGTCAGCTGGTAAAAGAATGCAAAAAGAACGATATAAAGCTGCTGATGTCATTAGGTTTCTCACAGAAAGTGATGGTAACAGTAATAGCAGTGGTAAAGATGTCATTGATAATGAAACTGAAGAAGTTTTCACAAAAAATGTGGACTTTGAAGGCTCGGTTGACAGTGACCCAGATTCAGTATCAGCCGCAGCTGAACCTCCAGGTTAGTAATTATTTGCAGACATTATTTATGTCACCTCTATATCAGCTATGTCTTTAGGTATAACAAAACACTAAATGTCACATTTATATTGATAAATTGTTCAGTCTGAAAAATGTCAACTATAATAAAACATTTTCATTTACAGTTGTGGCCGCGGCTGAACCATCTGTAAATATAAATCCTCTTGGCAGAGGGAAGCTTTGCCGTCATACTGCAGACCGTGGCGATAATGCAACTACATCACAAGTACGGAGAAGAAGAAGCAGTCTTCCATGGAAAATAATTCCTAAAGACGTCCGTCAGTTTCCTTTCATTGCACAACCAGGCATAGCCAAATGTATGGGTGTCAATGCAACTAAATTGGACTTCTACAAGCTCTTTGTTACAGATGAACTAATTTCAATGATTATTCTTGAGACAAATTGCTATGCAGCAGAACTATGTGCTAAAATACCAGCTGACAAGCCTCATGCCCGAATGAGAAAATGGCAAGACATTGACCATTATGCTATATGGAGAATGTTGGTGTTGACGATGGCTATGGGAATAATCAAGAAGCCTA
This sequence comes from Ichthyophis bannanicus, assembly GCA_033557465.1. NCBI lineage: Eukaryota > Metazoa > Chordata > Amphibia > Gymnophiona > Ichthyophiidae > Ichthyophis > Ichthyophis bannanicus. Next base: position 642,385,769 of record CM066032.1, read on the forward strand.
TTATCGACTTGTACTGGTCAGGTCAACTACTGTTAGAAACTCCATTCTTTCCATCAGTAATGAGCCGAAATACATATAAGCGAATATTACAGGCCCTTCACTTTCAAAACAATGCAACACAGAAACCCGAGGGTGATCGCATTTGGAAGCTTCGTCCATTCTATGACATTATCACAAAGTGATTCCAAATTGTTTATATCCCGGAACAAGACATTTCAATTAATGAATCTCTACTGCTTTTCAAAGGAAGGTTATATTTCAAACAATACATACCTACAAAACGCTCAAGATTTGGCATCAAATCATATGAGCTGTGTGAGTCACGTAGTGGATACACCTGGAAGTATATGCTATACTCAGGTCAAGATGCAGTTCTAAGTGATGGTTTACATGGAAGTAGCTACTGTATTGTGCTGAATCTGATGGATGGACTGCTTGATCAAGGCTATCGATTGGCTGTGAATAACTATTGCAACAGTCCAGAACTCTGTATGGATCTGTATGACCGAGCAACATCCTGCTTTGGAACGGTACGATCCAGTCGAGTTGGTATGCCTACTGACCTGCGTCTAAATGTAGATGGAAGCAAATTGAAATGAGGAGATGTCACATATCGTACAACAGATAAACTGCTAGCACTTTGCTGGTATGATAAGAATTATGTAACAATGTTGTCCAACTGTCATGATGGCTCTGTAGTTGACACTGGAAAAAAAGATCGTAATGATCAGCCAATTTGAAAGGCACAAGTTATCGTTGACTACAACAACATAATGGGCGGTGTAGACAGAACAGATCAGTTATTGGAGTATTATGCTTTTCTGCGCAAAACTGTAAAGTGGTACAAGAAAGTTGCCTTTCATCTGTTGGACATAGCAGTACTCAATGCTCAGATACTCTGGAGCAAGTCCCACCCAGAGGAGAAAGTAACAGGACTTGACTTCCGTATGAAGCTTATCTTGGCTATCATTGAAGCAGTTGGTCCTGATGCTAGTGCATGTGATGCTGGTGGCCGACCAAGTACTGGTGTTTCCCCATTTCGCTTGACTGCTAGACATTTCCCTAGTCTCATTCCACCAACTGAGAAGAAAACTACCATATTTTGACAGTGTTGCGTGTGCAATGAGAGTCTCGGACATCGACATGTTGCTGGTGACAATTGTAAACGTGTTGAAACTAAATATCACTGTGCTGACTGTGGAAATGTACCTCTCTGTGCTGCACCATGTTTTGCATATTTTCATAATAATGAAGATCTTAAATAACTTGTAATTGTTATGATCAGTTAAAATTAAATCGAATGTATGCAACTAATAACGATTGCTTTTATAAATAAAGTGCACCTATTTTCATGTTTTTGAGCCTTCAGTTATACATATTTGTGTTTTTGTCTCATTTTTCTATCAAATGGTATATAATACATGACCATAGCAGAAAGAAAATCACTGTTATAACATATTGAATAAGACCGGCACAATTTTCCTGAGAGATGGAAAAATTAACCCGGCTGCAGAATGTGGATTAGAAATTTAAAGGGAGCCTTGATAGGGTTAAAAGCTGCTCTACCTCCTTTTAAAAGGTTAGTGCCAGCAGTCTGGTTCTTCCTGAAAAGGCCCCCTCTTTCACAGAATGTTACCTAGTTCATTAACAAATCCAAAGTCATCCTCCCTGTATCATCTCATCCTTACATTAAGACTCCAGAGCTCTTCCTGTCCTCTTGGATACTGAGTGTGATTAGCTAAATATGATTTAATATGTAACATAGTATATGACGGCAGATAAAGACCAATATGGTCCATCTAGTCTGCCCAGCAAGGTGGAAAGAGTAGGATCACTTGCTGCTCTGTGCAGGTCACCTCTCCCCATACCTCTATTTAGGGGTGTACCCACTGCTCCATGTAGGTCACCCCTATTTGTTCTGATATAAGAGATAGTTATGCTTATTTTGATTTTATCCTGTTGCTATAAAGGAATCCACTATGTCTGTCCCATGCCATTTTGAATTCTGTCACTGTGTTTTCCCCCACCACTTCCATTGGGAGGGCATTCCAAGCATCCACCCACCCTTTCAGAGAAAACATATTTCCTTGGGTTATTTAAATAGTCCTCTGCTCTTTGATTGTATGCTGGAGACACCTACGCACATATCATTCGATTAACTCCCATCTGCCTTCCCTCATGGTGTAACTTGCCCCATGAAACCAATTGTTTTTATTATAAGATCTGTTTACTTGTGGAAATTTTGTCTTCTTGACATGTTTAGTCCTTTAAATAAGTTTTCCAATGCTATAATGTAAAGTTCCAGTTATGTTCTCTGTAAACCGCCACTGATCTTTGGAAGTGGCGGTATATAAGTTCTAATAAATAAATGAATAAATAAATAAAGTAATAAAGTAATATTAGTTTAGGAGGTCTTGTCTGTTAAAGGCTTTTTAATTATATAAGGACTATAATTTTGATGTATTTTTTATTGATTTTCATAATTCAAATACTTACAAACAAGTATACAGGAAAATTGAATAGCAATTTACCATATAATAAACATAATAATATCCAACCAGTAATAAGTTTCATCCCTTAGCCCACATATCAATGTATTAAAACATGGATTTGGAGCATGGATTCACCAGAGGCAGGTCTTGTCAGACAAATCTGATTGATTTCTTTGACTGGGTGACCAGGGAGTTGGACCAAGGGAGAGCAATAGATGTGGTGTATTTAGATTTCAGTAAAGCCTTTGACACTGTTCCTCACAGGCGACTTATAAACAAACTGAGCACCCTAGGGATGGACCCTAAAGTTACTGCTTGGGTTAGAAATTGGTTGGGTGGGAGGCGACAAAGAGTACAAGTAAATGGAGCTCACTCTGAGGAGAAGGATGATCTCCAGGAACAAGCAGGAATGAGTCCTCACATATGGGTACGTCGGTACCGACGGAGCCTGCACGGGAACGCTCCCCAGCTTCCCTGAAGGAAAGCTTTTGGGAGCATCCCACAGCGCCTGCGCGCTGCCTTCCCGCCTTTCCTAAACAACTCTCCTCAGTTCTTCTTTTCCACGGAGCCAGCAGGTCGTGTTCCTGTCACCGCTGAAGAAGTTCTTTATTTTAATTTATTTCTTTGGTCGCGTGTCTGCCTTCCCGACGCCGGACCGGTACCGCCAGTCTTTTTTTTTCTTTTCTTTTTAAAAAAAAAATATATATCTTTTTTCCTCACTTGGTGTATTTTTCTTCTTAGGCCTCCAGGCCCACAAGAAAAATTTCCCTCATGGAAAAACCAGCCTCCAGGTTCAAAAAATGCACTAAGTGTAGCGGTACAATTTCTGTTACAGATACCCATGAATGGTGTCTTAAATGTTTGGGTCCTGAACACTCCATTCCAGGTAAGTAACTGTGCTTTACCAGTGGTGTGCCCCAGGGATCTGTCCTTGGTCCGATTCTTTTTAACATCTTTGTTAGTGATATAGCGGAAGGGCTGTCGGGTAAGGTTTGCCTCTTTGCGGATGATACCAAAATCTGCAATAGAGTAGACACCCAGGAAGGTGTAGATAACATGAGGAGGGATCTAGCTAAGCTTGAAGAATGGTCTAGAATTTGGCAGCTGGGATTTAATGTTAGAAAATGTAAGGTCATGCATTTGGGCTGCAGCAATCCAAGGGAGCAATACAGTATAGGAGGTGAAGTACTTTTGTCCACTAAAGAAGAGCGGGACCTAGACGTGGTTGTGTCTGATGATCTTAAAGTAGCTAAACAGGTAGAAAAGGCGATGGCAAAAGCTAGAAGGATGCTTGGGTGCATACGGAGAGGAATGGCTAGCAGAAAAAAGGAGGTGATAATGCCTCTGTATAAGTCTTTGGTGCGACCTCATTTGGAGTATAGTGTGCAATTCTGGTGACCGCATCTTCAAAAGGATGTGAACAGGATGGAGTCGGTGCAGAGGGTGGCTACTAAAATGATTAGTGGGCTTCATTATAAAGCATATGAGGACAGACTTAAGGATCTTAATATGTACACCTTAGAGGAAAGGCGGGATAGAGGTGATATGATTGAGATGTTTAAATACCTCCGTGGCATAAATGTTCAGGGAGAGAGCCTCTTTCAATTGAAAGCAAGTTCTGCTACGAGGGGACATGGGATGAGGGTGAAGGGAGATAGATTCAGGAGTGATATGCGGAAATATTTCTTTACGGAAAGAGTAGTGGATTCATGGAATAGTCTCCCAGTAGAGGTGGTAGAGATGAGGACAGTAACTGAATTCAAAAAAGCATGGGACCAACACAGAGGATCTCTAAAGGTAAAAAGTGGACTGTTGTAGTTGTTGATATGGAAGGACAGACTAGATAGGCCATGTGGTCTTTTTCTGTCATCATGTTTCTATGTTTCTATGTTTTAATTATATATTTCCACCACTACAGTGTTCCCTTGATAACAGCATCTGGTTTTATACATGTCTGTCTTCCCATATTGCTCAGTTTGTTTAGCTCAGTTTGTCTCCTTCCCCTTCTTCTCTTTCACCTGCTGCTTTAGATTTGTATAGCAGATAACCTATCAATCAACTACAAGAAGACTGAAGCACTGTTTGTTACAAGGCACTCCTCATTCACCCCCCAACCATGATCCAACTAAACATTCAGATAAATGTTAGACTGGAACTGAAATACCTCCGGATCACTCTCGACCAACAACTCTCCTTCAAAGACCAAGTAACGATGACAGCCAAAACAATCTATATCAAAAAGAAGACCATGCAATGACTCCATCCCCTCCCAGAACCAGCAGACCTCTGCTCAGCACTTCAAGCCCTCATGCAGACTATTGCGACATTATCTACCAGGGCCTGCCACAAGCCACCCTCCTTCCCCCTTCAAACTGCTCTACACACTGCTGCTCATACAATCCAGGGGGCTGCTAAACATGATCACATCACTCCATCCTAAAACAACTCCACTGGCTGCCCCTCCCCAGCAGAATCAAATATAAATCTTTGCTCCTAACGCATACAACATTACACTCCCAGCCAGCCACCCACCTCCAATCCTTCCTTCAGAAACTCACTGCAAACATACCATGAAGAGCTGCTACAATCAACACACTTACCATACCGCAATCTAAAACAAAATTCAACCAGCAAATTTAAGAACATACAAACATAACATATGCCTACTGGGTCAGACCAAAGTACATCAAGCCCAGTATCCTGTTTCTAACAGTGGTCAATCTAGATCACAAGTACCTAGCAGTTTCCCCAAAAAGCACAGGTTCCACGATGCTTGTATTGGGGCCAACAGTGGATTTCTCGGATCCCCTTTAATAATGGTTTATGGACCTTTCCTCCAACCCTTTTTGTCCAACCCTTTTTCAAACCCAGCTACACTAACAGCTTTTATTACATCTTCCGATAACAACTTCCAGAGTTTGATTAAACGTTGAGTGGACATATATTTTCTCTTATTAGCCTTAAATAGGTTACACTGTAGCTTCATTGCATGTCCCCTAGTCTTTTTTTTTTTTTGATGGTGTAAACAATTGATCTACATTTACCCATTCCACTCCATTCATTAATTTATAGACCTCTATCATATCTCCCCTCAGCTGTCTCTTTTCCAGGTTTAAGAGCCCTAACTGTTTTAGCCTCTCTTCATAGGGGTATTCTTCCATCCCCTTTACCATTTTGGTGGCTCTTCTCTGTACCTTTTCTAATAATGATATATCCTTTTTAAGATATGGTGACCAGAATTGCACACAATATTCAAGATGCGGTCACACCATGGAACGATATATAGGCATTATAATATCCTTTGTCTTATTCTCCATTACTTTCCTTGTGATTCCTAGCATTCTATTTGCTTTCTTGGCCGCCGGTGCACACTGGGCGGAGAGTTTCAACATGTTATCCACGATGATGCCTAAATATTTTTTCCTGGGTGGTGGTTCCTAATGTGGAACCTTGCATGGTGTAACCATAGTTTGGGTTATTCTTTCCTAGGTGCATAACTTTGCACTTGTCCACATTAAATTTCATCTGCCATTTGGATGCTCAGTCTTCCAATTTATCAAGGTCCTTTTGCAATTTTTTACAATCCTTTTGGGTTTTAACAACTTTGGATAATTTTATGTCATCTGCAAATTTGATCACCTCGCTCATTATTCCACTTTCCAGGTCATTTACGAATATATTAAAAAGCAGTGGACCCAGTACAGATCCCTGGGGTACTCCACTATTCATATTTCTCCATTAGGAAAATTGGCCATTTAGCCCAACCCTCTGCTTTCTATCTTTTAACCAGTTCTTGATCCACGTAGTACACTGCCTCCTATCCCATGACTTTTTAGTTTTGCTTAGAGTCATGAGGGACCTTGTCAAAAGCTTTTTGAAAATTCAGATAGACTATATTAGCCAACTCACCTTTGTCTACCTGTTTATTCACACCTTCAAAAAAACATAACAGATAAGTAAGACAAGTCCTTCCTTGGCTAAAACCATTTTGGCTGTCTCTCATTAAGTCATGACTATCTACATGTTCAGTAATTGTGTTCTTTTTAATGGTTTCTACCATTTTTCCGGGTACTGACGTCAGACTCACCAGTCTGCAGTTTTCTGGATCACCCCTGGAACCCTTTTTAAAAATCCAAAGCCCTCTTCCTTGCATCATCATCTCATCCATGCATTGAGACTCCGGAGCTCTGTCTGTCTTTTGGGTCCTGCGCATGGACTGGGAACATTTCGGAGAATGCTACCCTGGAAGTTCTGGATTTCAACTTCCTACCTAAAAGCCTAAATTAAGCCTCCAGAACTTCCCTACCACACTTTCCTATGTCTTTGGTAAAAACACAGCAGACTCCTCCCCAGCACTATCTAAGACCTTGTCTAGGTGGCACGTGAGGTCCGCTACCTTCGCGCCAGGCAGGCATGTTACCAGGTGATCCTCAAGTCCAGCAGCCATCCAGCTATCTACATGCCTAATGATGGAATCACCAACTATAACAACTGTCCTAACCTTTCCCTCATGGGCACATGGCACTGGAGAAACCGCCTCAATGCGAGAGAGTTTTACATCACCTGGAGGACAGGTTCTAACTACAGGATCACGTCCTGCCACACCAGGGTGATGTTCTCCTGTCACATGACCTTTCTCCTCCATGGCAACAGGGATGCTGCCAAACTGGAGGTTGGACTTCAGTACTACATCCCTGTAGGTCTCATCTATGCACCTCTGTTTTCCTTATGTCCTCCAAGTCTGCTACTCTAGTTTCCAGAGATTGGGCTCGTTCCCTGAGAGCAAAGAGCTCCTTGCACTTAGTTCACACGTAAGATCCCTTACCAACTGGAAGAAAATCATACATGTGGCACTCAATGCAAAAGACTGGAAAGCCCCCATCTCGCTGCTGGACTGCTGTCTACATCTTAGTTTTAAGGTCGTGTTTAGGTATTTAAGTTGTTTACTTACTTAGGTTTGCCGGGGATACTTAAGCTAATAAAACTATAACTAATACATTTAATGGACTTTGTTCACCTCAAAATTAATTAATCTCATGTCCTTAATGCATGCCTGATGAGGATAAACAACTGCTTCTGAAAGTGAATATGTGCACCTCCTTCCCTTTAAGAGGCTAACGCACCCATAAAGCTGTGATTTATCCCAGGGGAGGGAGGGTAAGAAGACTTATTAAAAGCTGGCTGCTATACATTACCCTGCCTTGTGCTTCTAACGTAATCTGTGACCAATTTCCTGGGTGAATCACACAGTCCTTGCTTTGATAAAGGAAGTCTTTCAAAATGCCCCTTTGTCACTTGGCTTTAACACCTATTTAAAACAATTTCACAGGTCTCTTGCCCCCTATTTATTTATTTATATTCTCTTATATACTGTGCTATTCTGCATCAGTGTGGTTTACATTGAACAAACTGAAATTACATTGAACAGGGCATTATAACTTGGAGATAACTATTTTACAGGGAACATGGGCTATGGAGGGTTAAGTGGCTTGCCCAAGACCACAAGGAGCACCTGTGGGACTAGAAACCCCAGTCCTTCCAGCCCAAGGTTGCTGTCCTCTAGTGGGATTTGAACCCCCGACCTTCTGGCCTGAAGTACCTTGCCCCAACCACTAGGTCACTCCTCCACTCCACTCCACTCCTCCTTTCTAGAAAGCCTCTTTGTAAAGGTCTATAGAAACAATTTATTGCTCAAAGAATACTGACCCTGTTTTTCCATTTATGCTGTTATACTCTGATTTGATTTAACTTAAAGCTCTTTGCTAATACTAGGCCCTGACTGTGTATTAAATTTGCTGCAGAGCATTCAAACTCTATACACTGTCCCTTTGAAACTCTCTGCCAGACACCATAAGGAATATCACCAACCTCCCCTCCTTCCACAAATACATGAAAACCTGCTTATTCTCTGATCACTTTGGACCCACCACCTAACCCCACCCCCCCCACAACATAACATCAACAAAAACAGAATATACACTTGTAAATAGTTAAAGAATATACAATTTGTATATAATACTCTCCTATTGTAAATTGCATTGTAAATAGTTCATTGTTTGCAAATAGTTGCCATTATATATACTATGGGCCCAATTCAGAGATGTAACTTGTGGGGCTGCACATCCCACCAGGATGCCCGTATTCCCTCTCAGGCCGTCCCCGCATACCTAGAGCAGCAGTACAGGGGAGAGCCGGGAGAGGGCGGAGCAGGGTTGGGCCAAGGTGGCAAGATGAAGAGGGCTAATTCTGGTCACAGCCCTGTACATCCTGCAGGGTCAAGGGGAAAGTGCTGCTTATTCCACCTCAAAGGCCCGACTCTTTATGCCATGGAAATGTTTTGCTCCTGCTCTACAGAATCGGGTCCTAAAGGGCCCATCCTGCTCGGGGCCATCCAGATAGCCAGGATGTACCCCTCTGTGAATCGGGCTCCTCATAGCAAAGTTATTTTTTGTTCTAGGTAACTGTGTTATTTGTTATCTAAGCTGTTATCTGTCTCTGTAACTGAATGTTTTTTTCACTGTAAACTGCTTTGAGCTGGTGAAAAGCGGTATATAAGCCTAGCTAAATAGCATCAGTTAGTCCTCTTGTCTCACATAAAGTGGTAACTAGAGGTCCCCTGGGCCGTTACGTAATTCACACTTTTCCCTTTGTAGAAATCATGCACTTTTTAAAAAAAAATTCTCTTGGCTTTGCCGCATCAATAGCTATACTACTGATTACCAATTGGTTACTGATATACATGTCACATATAGGGGTATGTTTACTAAACCATCTTAATGTTACCGGCGTTAGTTGCAGTCTTACTGTGATGAATGCCATATAAAGTAGTGGGCGTTCCGGTCTTAAGGTAGCATTTCAGGTTACCGCGCGATAAAGTCCGTTATCGCGCGATAGAGGGAGCCGTGGCACGTTAACGCGCGTTAGCCTTAATTAGGCGCGCTGACCTACAAACAAAGCAACAGAGGTGTAGCACGATGGTTAATACATTAACTGATGAAACAGGGGTCATGAGTTTGATCCTCCAGTGGGCTAAATGAGTAAGGCTGTCGGAGGCATTGCCCTTTACTTTAAATCAGTGCTGTCTGAGGCATTTTCTTTTTAAATTTAAATTAGTGCAGCCAGCAAAAACACCCTCACAGTGCCGTAACCTAAGGTGTCGCATAAGGCGCCCTATGAGGCACTCCAGAGGGCACATTATAAAGTGCACTGTCCGCCAAGGCACCTTATAATGTTCCCTATAGGGCACCTTATAAGGCGCCTTATAGGGCGCCTTATGAGGCACCTTAAGGTTACAGCACTGTGAGGGTGCTTTTGCTGGCAGCACTCATTTAAATTAAAAAAGGAAATATTTCAGACAGCCCTGTCAAATAACACCACTGTGGGATCAAACCCATGACCTCTGCCTCCACAGTCACTGAAGTAACCAGTGGGCTACATCTCTATAGCTACTAACAAACCCCTGGCTGGCTACAGAAGGACTGCAGGTCACCACACAAACTGTCTGCTGTGGTTACCAGGATAGGGTTAACCTACCCGTACCCATGATGCACTGCACATGCAGATCAGCAGTCTACAGATGATCACAAGATGGGGTATGTGTCAGCATACCTTTCATGCAGCTATGGACTCTGTTTAATTCAGTCTAAACTCTGACCCCTGGGTGACGTCAGTCTCTAGGACCTGGCTGCAGCCCCTCCTTGCTAAATCAAGATGGGTAGACCTTAAAGGGAGTGGCCAAAGACAATAGCAGACCTCAAGGGGAACTGCTGGAGAGGCACTATAAAGGACAGACACACTTCCTGTCTCTCTCTCTCCCTCCTTCATCGGACAGGTTTGGACACTACCATGAGGCTCTGATGATCAACTCCCTTCACCCCTCCCCCTCTCTCTCTCTCTACCCACATGTTCTGGCCTACCATGCGGCTCTGACCCACAGGTTCTGGCCTCTATCTCTCTCACACTTCACACATGCACACACACAGATTCAGTGATGCACACTGAAACAGCTCTGTAACAATCACTATATACCTCTGTTCAATACCTATGTATTAAGCCTATTTGTACATAAAAACCTTTCTCCAAGCCACACCTGTTTGCTTGTCTTATTACAATACCCTCCTGCGTCTGTGAAGTGAAATGAACCCAGGACCAAGCGGAGACTAGACCAGAGATTACATATTCAGAAGATTACATATTGGGGGCTCGTCTCTCGGATTTCACAGCAGACCTCCAGTTGGGTAAGTAATAATTTTGTATAATACATTAAGTAGATTTCAGACAGAGTGAGACAGGAAAATCATTAGCCCTTGTGACCATTTACAATTTTGTTTTGTGGGTTAGACAAGGTGAGACTTTTAGTGTCAAAAGGCTCTGTAAGAATCTAGAATTTTAAGGACATGACACAGAGTGGCTTGCAATTGTCTTATTTTTATGTATAGGCTTGCTACAGATTTTATATAGTATTTGAGCTGCTAAGAAAATACAGAGTTACACAGTTAAATATTCCCTCATAGAGTACAATATACATCTTTCCTGGTAACACTAATGTACCCTCCTGTCTATTTGACTTTTATTTCTCTCTCTTGTCAGTATATATCTTGGTGTGAGCAGGAATATCTGACAATGTTAATCTTTCTCCCTTTTAACTTCTATTTCTCTGTCTCCTGTCAGTAACTATCTTACTGAGAGCAGGCTTGCAGCTGGCTGCAACTGATACAATTCTGTTAATCTACTCCACCCTGTTAAATAGGTGTGAAATACCTTTTAAGTTAGCATTCCTCCTTCTAAGGTTACACATTTTAGATAGTCCAACTACAGCCTTTCTGCAGTATCTAATATGGAAGCATTTGATTTTAAAGAACTTACAGAAATTCTAATTTCATATTGTAAGAGAAAAGGAGGTCCATATGAAGGGGAATTCCCTGACTCATGGTATAATATTCAAAAACGAATGTTAAGCCATGATCATGAATTCAAAAAGAAAACAAATAAAAGAAAATGCCTCTTCATCCAGGGCATGTACAGGGGACTAATTAGCATGAAAAAAGAAAACTCTGAACTGACTTCTCAGTGTAGCCAATTGATCAAAGAACTGGAGGAGGCACAAAGTTGTATTTCTATTCAGAGAACTCAAGTGATTCAAGCCACAAATTCTTTTATAACTGTTAGTGAACAATTAGAAGCACTTAAACTTGAATTGAGGCACGTTAAAGATCAAGTGGCCTCTGCAAGAAAGTCAACACCTACCCCTCCCTCAGCACCATATGCCTATGAGCCATGCATACCAGCTAGAGAGAAACAAAAGAACAAAGATACACCCATTCCCTATGCCTATGACACACCTTATCAGCAACAAAAGAATTCTAAAGTATGCATAGTTGGACTGAGGAATGGCAAAAACCACAGATGAATCACAGCAGGAAAATTCAGATAGTTTATCTCAGCCAGAACCCAGCAATCTCTGTCAGGAAAATAATTCTGATGACTTAGACATGACACCCAGTAATGAACTTAAATTAATGTTCCAGGAAAATTTAAAAGATAGAGATATAGAAAAAATAGTTGAGAAAATTGGTACTATGCCTCTTAATGTAAATCAGTGGGTTAAATGGGCGATTGATATTCTGATTCACTGGGGTCTAGGGAAATACAGAAGAAAACAATCAGACTTTGATAGACTTATGCATCTGGCTCTAGGGCCACACTATTACAGGGTTGGCTCTCTCACTCACCCATACCAGTTGGTTAAAAGGGGTACTGAGAAACTATTTCACTGTTCCCCAATGCAAGTATTTAAAATTATTTCACCTTTACCAGATGATACATTGGAACAGTTTGCATATAGAGCCTGGATTTTAAAAGCAGTTCTTAATGAGCAAGAGTCCTGGCCCAAGGCAGAGGATTATGGGGAGAGCATGCATAAGGAATTTTTATTAGAATTGCTATCCCCTGAAATTACAAAACACCTTCTGTTATTTTCTGAAGACCCTGAAGCAACCCCTTTTGATACTTTAATGCTCAGAATTGGGTCTGTTTGGAAGACCCAGCCCTCACAGGTCATTACAGTATCAGAAGCTCGGAAGTGGCAGGCCAATGAATCCTCTCAGTACATAAGAAACACAGACAGAGGACACACACCTTGGAGAGCACATGGCAAAGGTACTTTTAGAAACTCCTCAGGTTACATCCCCTTTCAAGAGCTCAAAGCACAGAGAGATGGGCTAGAAAAGGAAAAAACTAAATGGGAACAAGATAAACATACACTGCAGATAGAAATAGATAAATTAAAACAGGATTTACAAGCAGCTCAGGACAAACACAAGGCTAGGGCATAGGGATGTCCTGACCTCTTGAGTTCAGATATCAAAATGTCTCAAGCCTTCATAGCCCAGCCTGCCTCCTTTATCTCAGCAGAGGACTCAATTCCAGAGCCTCTGGATGATGAAATGGATACAGGCCCAGGACACAATTTAAGGCTTGTAACACCCTTGATACTGGACTCTTGTGCACGCCCCAATGTTATCAGTAGAGTAGGGGGTCAGGATAAATTAGCTTTGATTGACACAGGGGCCGGAATTAGTTTTACTAACAGAGCTTCTCCAACTGCAGATCAGAAAAATATGGAAATTTATGAAATTCAAGGAATTAATGACACAGCTTCCAAATGTGGCTATCCCAGTTAAATGGGGTATCCCTGTGCACAGTGAACAAAATAAGGAAATGTTAGAAACCACTGCCTCCACTATAGTGAACACACCAAAAGAAATAATTGGAACTGATGTTCCCAACCAGTTAACTTTGGTGGGGGATATGGCTAATCTTAAATTGTGGCAGTATTCAGGAACTTCAAGTGCTTCTAAAACTTTAGTGCATGAGGTCATTCCTATGCAGTTAGCAACTCAGTGCACTAAGGCAGCTCAACAGTATGATCTGTGTGTAATTCCCTCAGAAGTGGCTGATATTCCAGTCTGGGCTCAAGACAAGTTAGATTGTGGGAAAATGCACACAGAAATACTGTTGGAAGGTGAGGCTCCTCTACCACTGAAGCAATACCCAGTACCTCATCAGGCTATAGAACCAGTGACTAAAATTGTGAAGATACTGGAGGAGAGGGGTCTGATTAGACCTATTTCTTCCACATGCAATTCACCAGCCTGGCCGAAACAGTGTGCATGGACTGTGCTTCCACAGGGATATAAAGATTCACCAGCAATATTTCATGATTACATGAAGGAAGCCCTGTCACTAGTGTCTTGCAGAGATGAGACCTAGACCAAAACTCCCCTTTGGAACTGCACAGTGGGAGGGACCATACTTAGTTACTGATACCTTAGGCCCAAGCCTATCCTAATGCACGATAACCAGCAGTACTGGAAACACATCACCCAGTTAAAACCATATGGGTAATATGTGTTTTATCAGTCTTTGTTTTCAGACACCACCTGAAGACAGCACGGACAGCTGCTTTATGAAGACAGCACGGACAGCTGCTTTCTGAACAAAAGTCGCTTGAGGACGGTAACTATTTACTCCTGCTGTATAGTTGACATGTGTTTAATAGTTATGTAAATAAGTAGTAAAAATTATTATTATTATTTTTTTTTTTGTGTTTGTTTTGTTGTTACATAGTATAAGTGGGGACACAAGTTTGCTTTTATTATGTCTCGGTTTGCTGTTGTTCTTGTATCTGCTCTCTTCTACTCAAGTCTCATTACAGGAACTATCATCCGAATATGCACGATTGGCTGGGCTAACTCCACAAGTGGGGTATATCGTTATCAAGAAATACCCCCACCGTTCCCGGAAGGAAAGGATCTGGTCATCCTGAGTTTCTGTTCGGTACAGGACAAGCCAGTGTTCTATTCATTAAACATCACTCAAGTACAGTGGGAGCCACCAGTTTCCACTTCTCTAGAAAGGACACAAGAATTGAGGGCACGCCCAGAACGTTACTTTCTAGGTCCTCCTGCTTTGATATTGTACAATATTTCCTGTCAGGACAGAGGTACCTGGAAAAATAACTTATACATGGGTTTTGAGTGATCAACAGCACATCACTGAGACTTCATTCCTTTTGGATGTATCTTGTTTACCTACTACCCCTCATCCCACCCCTCCCACTACTTCTGCTCCTCCTGTACTCTACCTTTCTGATATCCACCCATTTCAGGAAGGACATCCCTTTCAGATTAAATATGATGCACCACACGATGTTTTATATGATGTGGAATACCATTTTCTTACTTGGCATCTATTTCCCAAATTGTTTCTAGTTACTCACAAATATCCAAATTGCTCTCAGTTTGTTGCCAACCACATACAAATGCTCAATACTTGGTTTGATATGCAGTCAGTAACACCCAGAGCTAAGCAATTTTGACACAAGCGTGAATTAATTGATACAATTTTAGGTGGCACAGGGACTGCACTGGGTGCCCTTAATGTAATTGATATAGAGGTGCTCCGTAATAAAATGGGATCCACTGCTCAGCATGCTGCTGATGGTTTTACCTCACAACATATTATTAATGAAGCTTCCTCTAAACTGTCCAATGTAGTTGTAGATACCTTTGTTCTTATATCTCCCATTATAGAACAGAAAATTGTTACCTTAGCACATGGAGAATATAGATGGGAAAGAATATTTCCTGGGCTCTTGCCTGTGATCAAGTACAGATCGAGCTTATTACTATACTAAAGGAAATTCTGATCACTGCTAAGTTAGGACACTGGCCACCATCTCTCATCCATATGGCTAGTACCAAAATACCTGAATTTGCTATAGCTCACCTTGATTGGTGGACAGTTAGTGTTCCCATTTGTTCACCACAAGGCTGCTCTATCTGTACTTTGATCCCATGGTCAGGACAACACACAGTTATTTATCCTGTTGTTAATATTGGGGTGCAGTTTGATAATATGCTTATGTATCCTGAGGACCATCTCACATGGGTACAGCCACTGGACGACACCTGGACTTCATTCAAGCCGATGGACCCCAGTTTGTGCGAGCAGACTACATTTCAGTTCAAGTGTCAACCTCACCAGTTTAAAGAGGCTGACACCTCCTGCTGGAACAATTCTTCCTCTTGCTCCCTGACTGTTAAGCTCTCATATCCCCTGACTACCTTGGAGCTGGACACTTTTGTTTTCATCTGTTCTTTCCCCAGAAAGTTTCTTTTTCGATTGCTCCCAGAATGCATGACATTCGCCTTCCCAAGAACACTTTGTTGTACAGTTCAAACTATTTACCAAACAATACCTGGTGCAGTCATACACCACTGGTCTCCCTCACCATTAATGGGACAACTTATTCCACACCGCTGGTTACCAATGACTCTATGGACATTCCAGACTTTATCTCATATGCTGTGCATCCATTACCACTTGGCATGGGAGAAGAGACACTACATAAACTGCTCAACTTTACAGAACTCCATGCCTATATTGATCACCTTAAAACAACATCCACTGAAGTGAATCACACCATCGCCTATGAGAATGGACACATTCAACAAATTGTTGGACACTTGCTACAAGATGCTCATGTGTCTGTGTGGGAATTGTTATTTGGTTACTCACCTACTGCTGATCATGTCTTTAATGTTTTTATTCACCCTATTATTATTTTAACTGCTGTACAAATATTGCTATGCATTATTGTAATTTTCTTGTGCTGTAAGATGAAAAAAAATGTATATTTCCTTGCAGCGCATGTCATACAGAACAACAACATTTTAAGGTAGTTACACTGAACCTCTCCAGCATCCACCCCTACATCCAGGCTAACTTGGCCTGCTAATTTGGCTAATTCGGTATTTCCTATTACACTGAATACCAGAGTCAGCTGCAGTCTAGTATTGCTTCCTATCCTCACTCATAGCATCCTGGTACCGTTTGGTTTTAGCCTCCTTAAAAATTCCTGCAGACCTTATGCACTGTTCACTCTCTCTAAGACGGGTATGTAAGTGGCATATTGGGTTCCCCCCCCAGTAGTGGCTGCTCAACCTAAGACACGAGGTTTGGACTCATAAGGAGACTTGTTTATCTCTAGAACACTAGAGACAGTACTGTGCAGGACAGGGGACCTGCTAGACATAGCAAGGTATTTAATACAGGAGGTATTCGACAAGCTGCCTACTATCAGTTAATGGCAGCTGGGACAGGTACCACAGGTTTGCTTCCACCAATTCCAGGCACAAATAATAAATAAAAATAAAAAAAGGTGTGGGAGATGTCAGCATACCTTTCATGCAGCTATGGACTCTGTTTAATTCAGTCTAAACTCTGACCCCTGGGTGACGTCAGTCTCTAGGACCTGGCTGCAGCCCCTCCTTGCTAAATCAAGATGGGTAGACCTTAAAGGGAGTGGCCAAAGACAATAGCAGACCTCAAGGGGAACTGCTGGAGAGGCACTATAAAGGACAGACACACTTCCTGTCTCTCTCTCTCTCCCTCCTTCATCGGACAGGTTTGGACACTACCATGAGGCTCTGATGATCAACTCCCTTCACGCCTCCCCCTCCCCCTCTCTCTCTCTCTACCCACATGTTCTGGCCTACCATGCGGCTCTGACCCACAGGTTCTGGCCTCTATCTCTCTCACACTTCACACATGCACACACACAGATTCAGTGATGCACACTGAAACAGCTCTGTAACAATCACTATATACCTCTGTTCAATACCTATGTATTAAGCCTATTTGTACATAAAAACCTTTCTCCAAGCCACACCTGTTTGCTTGTCTTATTACAATACCCTCCTGCGTCTGTGAAGTGAAATGAACCCAGGACCAAGCGGAGACTAGACCAGAGATTACATATTCAGAAGATTACAGTATGCACCCCCACAGCACCTTGGCCTGGTAGGGGGAACTGACTGTGTGTGGTACTGGCACAGAGTAGCTACAGACTGACACATTGTGGGGGTACTGTACTCACCCTGAGGGCGAGGTGGGGCACCCAGCACCAGGTCTCCAGCACCTGGCTTAGCTGAGATAAGTTATTTTGCAGGTTGCTATCAGTGCTAGTGTGTGATAGGTAGTCCTTACAGACACACCTAGGATACACCTGTGTCCATCTGTATTTCCCAGTCATGTCCAGCCCTTGTGGCCTATAATGCACCCACAATAGTACATGTCCTGTGTGGGTACCATGGTCATATGATTTAAGTGAAGGGGTGATTGGACCAATAGACAGATTAGGCAGCACCACCCAACCCACCTTCTGGGGCTCAGGGTGGGGGACAGGATCTCCCACCAACAGATCCACATTCTACATCCCTGCAATGGTGGCAGTAGAGGGGACCATCAACCCCAGTCCTGCTGGAGAACAGGCACCCTACAAGGCAGTCAATGTAGATCTGTACACATCCATAAGGCAAAGGCAGACAGACAGTAGGCCTGGAAATGCTCAGCTGTCCCCCAGCACTAGTTAACATTCTCCAGCAGCAAGCACAGTGAGTCTCCAGCCACTGCACCCTGCAAGGTGTTCCAGCCATACACCTACTAACCGCAGACAGTCTGTTAGTTAGTCCATAGTGCATGTTCCTGGAGGGGATGTGAGCACACCCACCAAGCAGATAAGTCAGTGATTGGGCCCCAGAAAAGAGAACCCAAAAACATCAACTTGAGAAAAATACTATGCAGCACTATGGGGGAACCTAGCCATGCCGTGGTCACTGCTCAGTCAGGGTGAGAGTGACCTTCCAGCAGGACATGCTGTGGCCACCCTATCCGTACAGGTGGTGGCCGGGCACTATAATGTCCCAGCCATTGCCCTGGGCAGATGCATCCTGCCCAGGCCACCCTGTCCGGGCCATACCCACAGTACCTTGCTCCTCATTATGCACATTGGCAGGCTAACACTGGAAACAGTGCAAGCAGTGTGGGCTGAGTAAGGTGTAGGCAGCCACAACACACTGGATAGACAGTCACACACTCCCACACCTATGCCAGCATTGTCCAAATATAGAGGCTTTTGGCAGCCCTGGCCACCACACCAGTCCTGAGCACAGTACAGGCATGGCTATGGTACGCAATACTGTTGGGGTCACTCCCCGGCGTGGTAAACACTGTCAGAAACCAAAACTTAAACACACTCCACAGATATTAGAAAGGTTGCTATGATTGAGCTCTATCAGCAAATTGTGCTTAACTTAGGAATTTTTATCTGCCATTAATCATAGCAACCTTTTGATATATGTGTAACGTATTCCCAAGTTTAGGGCGGCATTGCTAAGGTATGCAAGTGCTAGTATTGGGAGATGCTGCTGCGCGCAGGGCCCAACAGACTGACTCTCCATGAGGCTTTGGATAGTGGAGCATGTGGGTGTGGGTGTTTATGCCCCTGTTGGCCGCTGCTCTAGGGCAGAGGTTCCCAACTCCGGTCCTTGTGGGCCAAACACTGTTCAGGTTTTCATGCTGTCGCTAATGAATATGTATGAGATACATTTGCATACAATGGGGGAGGCGCATACTAATGCAGCAGAGGCATAGTTATTAGGGACAGCATGAAACCTGAATGGTGTTTGGCCCTCCAGGACTGCAGTTGGGAAACTGCTCTATGGCTTGCACATGTTTATGGTGTCTGTGCTCTGTAGGGTAAAATATAGGCGTTGTAGGCATGTTTATTTTATCTGAAATAAAGGTTCTGTCTTTATTCCGACAGTTTAGTACTGGGTAAAATATGGGGAAAGAGTTGGCAGTAGCCACAGCTGGGACTTGAACTTGTGACCTTCTGCTCCTGAACACACTGGCAGTGTGTACTGCACCACACTGTTGTGGACAGTTCATTCCCTGGGGATACCATGACTGTTCGTCAGACAGACCCTGTCTGTTGCATTGCACGGAACCCACCTAAACGAGGCTAGGCCATGGTCTGCTGTGGGCAGATGCCACTGCCCCCTCCGCCACCAGCACCCCTCTGCCACCATGCTGCCATGCCATTATGCCAGAGGTGCTAGTGGTGTGCAGTCCCAGGCCAACCAGTAGGCAGCTGCCTATGGTGTGGTGGTGTGGGTTCTCGGGTAGGGGTTCCTACATGGACATGCGCGTTCCCCCCCCCCCCCCCGCACCGCCTTCCAATATTATGTGCCCTTGGGGGTACCTGCTGGGTAATATCCCCTGTGACACTATGGGACACACACTCGTGCCCAAGTTGGACCCTCGTCAATTGCTGTCTTGCTGCTTTATATTTTCAGCATTCCTATGTGCCACCTAGGCCTCTGCCTAGCCTGCACTATGCCCCAGTTGGACCACAGCATAAGCCGTCTGCAGCCCCCAATTTCCCATTTACAGTATCAGAATAGTTGCCCTTTCCTATGTGCCCACTCTGCTGTTGCTGCACATGTGCATGCCATAACAAACCTTCCCAATCTCAATGACAGAAACCCTGATCAGCGCTATTTCAATGTGGGATCATTCACTTTGTAGGGGGACAGAGCATAGACCCTTCCAAACATGATATCTTAATTTATATGCTTTGACAGTAGTGTTGCTTTATGTTTCTCATTAATATCACTATTGGCCAGCTTGGTTATTGGGATTTTAGATGTGGTTCTGGTCCTTTTATTTTTTTTTTGAAACTTTTATTTTCATTTTGCAACAAACAAAGAAACAACACACCGAAAGAGACAAAACAAGTATACAATAAGGAAAAGTAAACCCATTACCCCCCACCCCGGTGCTTCTTCTCTACCCGTTTGTATCAGCATGTGAGCGCTTCCAATTAACAGTGATTATACATCAAACGATCAAAAAGTATCCACAATACAGCATGATCATGAGACAGAGATATATACAAAGTTAGACAGTCAGATGAGAGCATTTAGCAAAATGTACATATTCATTGAACATCTTCCATTAAGACCAATAAGAAGGAATCTGAACGGAGGAAGCGCACAGACGAGGTATTTGTTCATATTTACTGTAGAGACAGGCATGATTCCACCATTCATTGAGGCTCAGATGGGAACTAATTTCCCAGTATTACTCAATGAGGGAAACAGCAATGCCAAGCATAAAGTTCAAAAGGAGATAAGCCATTTCTTGGGAGAGAGGGGATCCCCGCAACTGGGCGAAGTCCCACTATCCTCCGAGAAAGGGACTCCTGAGAGTGCAATATAGACTAAATACGACCCCAGACCCGACGCCAGTTATACTGTAGTGCGGGATATTCATGCATAACATGAAATGAAGTAATAAACCAATGGCCACAGGACGTGTCCAGCAACCATTACCCTGAGTAGTGTTCCATTTGTCTAAACTGTGAGGAGTGTAAAAACACCGGTGGGCTAGAAAGAAGAGGGTCTGAGTGAGTGAGGCGGGTCAGAAACCCGTGTCCCTCTGCTCCAGATAAGGCTCCATTGCTCCGAGGTTAAAGTCACATGCAATTCTCTCTCCCATACTTTCTGCGCTATAGAGGTATCTCTAGTGATAGCATTACATAAGGTTTAGTAAAATTGGATGCTACACCCGGTAAACTACCGAGAGATCGGAAGTTTCCAATCAACCTTATGCAGAGAGTGCCGATGGCGGGAGTACTCTAGTGCTCCGAATGCAATGCTGAAGTTACACTGACCAGAGTCGGGAGTCGAAAGGTTGCATAGGAATATTAAAGGCACCTAAAGTGTCGAAAAACATTGGTGGATAGTGGGAGTCTAATGGGAGAGTCATACCAGGGAGTAAAGTAAGAGGAATCGGTGAGCAAAGGCCCGCTACTATATCTAGCCACACAGGTCTGCTCGGTACTGGAGCTTCCAACCAACAAGCACCTTGTTTGAGAAGAAAAGATTGAGGGAACACTTGAGTAAAATCGCCACCAAGTATTAATGGAGCATTGGCGGAGGCCGAGGCCAACTGCGCAAAACTTGCATAGTGAGCAGGGTTGTCCACATTCGGGACATAGTGCAAATACACGTGAATTCACTATCTCCAACTTCAAGGTGTAGACGGGCCCATCTACCCTCCATGTCAGCGCTAATATCAGGTACTGTAGCGTGCAAAGACTTCTTAACCAGAATGACTATCCCGTACCGTTTGGAAACGGTGGGAGAATAGGCAGCTACCATGTGAGGCCTAGCATTGAGTTTCAGTGTTTCAGCAGAGTGTAATGCGTTTCCTGAAGAAACACCTAATCAACGTGCTCGTGGCTAAGATAGCTAAGGATTTTCTTTCTGCTGAGTGGACCAGCAATGCCTTGTACGATGAATAATAAGATTTTACATGAGGCCATTCAGAAAAGTTAAAATTCTGAGCATGATAGCACACATAATTTCACTATGTCCCTCAAACTGACTGTATCTGGCTGTACACATGACATAGGAAAATAAGCTAATATAATACAATGAAGCGCCCCACATTAACAAAGATAACCGCAGTACGGTAGAGGAGAAGCAAAACCCCAAAATTACTGGCGACCATGTGTCTGCGGGGAGAAACCCCAGAGAAGGCCGAAATTGAAAAAACATATAACCTGTAGGACTGTGCGTGCTCCGAATCCGACCGAGGCACACATCATGAAGGGATAGGAGACCAAAGACAAAAGTCATACAGAGAAAGAAAGAAAGTCCAGGCTATTTCTGTGCTGGGCTATGACCGCCGCATCGGGCCCTTCAAAATGGCGGACAGAGCCGGCAGATAAGAGTCCAAAATTTGGGATTAGCGCATCTGTTCTGCTTCTTTGGAGTCCAAAAATGTTGATAATAGATCAGGATCCTCGAACGTCCTGGTCTGGTTGTGGAGAGTCACTCGGAGCTTCGCTGGATACAACAGGCCAAAGCGAGCCTGTAGCTGTTGAAGTCGAGGGCGAAGAGCGAGGAGTTTCTTCCGACGGTCAACGGTAGGCTTTGCCAAATCAGGAAAGAAGGAGACCTTACGACCTTCATATTCCAAATGATGATTCGCTCGGGCAGCATGTAAAATTTGTTCCACTTGTTGATATCGTAGCAAGCTAAAGATAATAGGCCGGGGGGTCGTGCGGTTGAGCGCCATGCGGGCAGGAACACGGTGTGCTCGATCGATTTCCAGTTCTCTGTGAAAAGTGATCTTCAGCAAGGAGGGAAGAGTTTTGAGCAAGAATTCTCTTATATCTCCTGCTTCCACCCCCTCCGACATTCCGAGGAGCCTCACATTGTTGCGACGGGCGCGATTATTGCTATCTTCCAACTCCTTTTGAAGATTCTGTATCTGGCGCTCAGCC
This sequence comes from Ichthyophis bannanicus, assembly GCA_033557465.1. Taxonomy (NCBI): domain Eukaryota; kingdom Metazoa; phylum Chordata; class Amphibia; order Gymnophiona; family Ichthyophiidae; genus Ichthyophis; species Ichthyophis bannanicus. Next base: position 642,408,461 of record CM066032.1, read on the forward strand.
TCGTCCAGTTTGCCCAAGCGCACCTCGTGCGAGTCGAGGACCCCCGCCATATTGTCCTGCCGTAATGAAAGACCTTCAAGTCGGTCTTGGAGCACTCCAAAGTCTTCTCGCATGGCTCGAAGCGCTTCTCCATTAGACTGCACCAATTCCTTCACGCCGCGTATTTCCTCCAAAATCTCCAGGTGCATTGCGGGGTTTTCACGAAATGGAACCATCTTCTGCGGGGAGGATACCTCCGTTTTGGAGCGTTTTCCGTGAGAAGAAGAAGGAGACCCGAAGTCCAAGCGCGCTGGTTTGTGGGCCGCCATCCCCCCCGAGGTGCCCCGGTCAGCTCGGAGCAAAATAGTAAATTTATATAGGTATTAAGTCAGGATTCTGAGTAGGCCTCTCTGGAGCTTCAACGCAAAGCGTCCTACCCGCTGGACATCAGGCTCCGCCCCGGTTCTGGTCCTTTTATGTTTATTTACCTTTTTGTTCCCTGCACATGTATCACAACTATCATTTTCCTGGGTTTCCCTGCCTTTGCTGCACATTGCTGACTGAAATGGTTTCTCTTTCCTGCAAATGTGCCTTAACGTGAGGGTTTCACTGGCGTTAGTGTTCAGACCCGGATTTCACAGCGTTAGTGTGCCTGGAGCCTCTCCCCTCCAACTCTCCACTCATTGACCCTTTCTCTCTGTCCTCTGGGAAGCCTTACTCCACCCTTCAGACTCGGATTTCACAGCGTTAGTGTACCTTAACGCCACGGCTGTGTTATCGCACGATAAGTGACGTTATCGCACGATAATACCACCGCTGCGATGTTAAGACGGTTTAGTAAACATACCCCATAGTTTTTTAAATCATTTTTTTCAGTTATTATTTATACTTTTAATGATTATCTATTATTCATTATCTTTTATTGCTATTATACACACAATTTGTATGTGTTATAGACAATTATTTATATTGCATGTTACATTTTTATTTAAGATTTTTAGTTCCTGGTTTTATCTAGCTATGTCATTGGGATATATGTTGTTATTGTTGTTGTCATTTAAGTGTTTACATTTGGTTTTATCACATTTACATTATATTTTCTTTTTGGAGGTTACAGTCCCCTGAAGAAGGCCATTGGCTGAAAAACGTGTTGGACTGACCTTGCGGTTTTCCAATAAAGTGTCCTCAACTCCATGGTGTGCTCTTGTCCTGTTACTTTTGTGCCTGGGTGGAATAAGGGAAATGCGCAGTCTGGTGCAATTTCACAGCAGCATAAAAAACGTCTGGCCCTGGTTGGTGAAATGTTCATGCTTATACCTGCTCCTGCTTCTCCAAAACTAAAGTGAAACAAGGGGGTATGTTTACTAAACTGCGTTAGTGTGATTCGCGTTAGGAGCCGTGGTAGAGACAGAAATCCCAAATAAGGACATGGGCGGTACATCGTTACCGATAACGCGCGTTATCAGGTGCCATAAGTGAACGAGCACTATAGGGCATGTTACCGCGCGTTAATCTTAAGAAGGTGCGCAGGCATACAAGCACAGCAACAGAGCTGTAGTACAATGGTTACAACACTGACTGATGGTACAGGTGTCATGGGTTCGATTCCCCAGTGGGCCTAATGTATAAGGCTGGCTGAGGCAGCACCCTTTACATTTAAGTAGTGATTGTTGAGGCTTTTGACGTGTATTTTAATTAGTGCTGCCAGCAAACACACCCTCACGGTGGTATAACCTAAGGTGCCGCATAAAGCATCCCATAACGCACTGCATAGGGCCCATTATAAAGTGTACTGTCCGCCAAGGCACCCTATAATGTCCCCTATAGGACACCTTATAAGGCTGTGAACAAAGCCCTGGCTGGCTGCAGAAGGACTGCACGTCACCACACAAACTGTCTGCTGTGTTTACCAGGATAGGGTTAACCCACCCGTACCCATGATGCACTGCACATGCAAATCAGCAGTCGAGAGATGGGCACAAGATTGGGTATGCACCCCCACAGCACCTCAGCCTGGTAGGAGCAACAGACCGTGTGTGGCACTGCCACAGAATAGCCACAGACAGTCACATTGTGCGGGTACTGTGCCCTGAGGTTGAGGTGGGGCGCCCAGCACCATGTCCACAGCACCTTTCATGGCTGAAATATGCCATGCTGCAGGTCCCCATCAGTGTGTGATAGGTAGTTCTGTTAGACACACCTAGGATACATCTGTGTCCTGCTGTATGTCTCAGTCATGTCTAGTCCTTATGGGCGATGATGCACCCAGAATAGTGCATATCCTGTGTTGGTGCCATGGTTACTTGCTGTAGGTGAAGGGGGGGGTGTATGGACCCATAGGCAGATTATGTACCACCACACAACCCACCCTCTGGGGCTCAGGGTGGGAAACAGGATCACCCACCGATAGATCCACAGTCTACCTCCCTGCAATGGTAGCAGTAGAGGGGACCATCAACCCCAGTCCTGCTGGGGAACAGACAGAGCGGTACACATCCATAATGCAATAACAGACAGACGGCAGGCCTGGAAATGCTCAGCTGCCCCCCACCATTATCTGACATTCTCTAGCAGCAAGCCTCCAGCCGCTGCACCCTGCAAGGTGTTCCAGTAAGACACATACTAGCTGCAAACAGTCCGCTAGCTAGTTCATAGTGCATGGTCCTGGAGGAGATGCATGTACCCAGAACGGGGATGTCAGCATACACACCAAGCAGATAAGTCAGTGATTGGGCCCCAAAAGAAAACCCATAAATATTACATGAGAGAAATGCTATATAGCACTATGGGGGAACCTAGCCATGCCATGGTCACTGCTCAGTCAGGGTGAGAGTGACCTCCCAGGAGGACATGCTATGGCTACCCTGTCCGTGCAGATGGTACCGGGCACTACAATGTCCGAGCCATTGCCCTATGCCCTGTGCAGATGCGGCCAGGCCAGGCCACCCTATCCAGGCTATTCCCACGGTACCTTGCTCCTCATTATGCACATTGGCAGGCCAATACTGGCAACAGTGCTAGCAGTGTGGGCTGTGGCGGGTGTTGGCAGCCACCACACTGTATAGACAGACACACACTCCCCACACCTATGCCAGCATTGTGCAACTATAGAGGTGTTGGGCAGCCCAGGCCACCACACCAGTTCTGGGCACAGTGCAGGCATGGCTATGGTACGCAATACTGTAGGAGTCACTCCCCAGGTTGGTAAACACTGTCATACACAAGACCTGTAGCACACTCCACAGACATCAGAAAGGTTGCTATGATGCAGCTCACTCAGAAAATTGTACTTAACCTACGAATTGCTATCTGCCAGTAATCATAGCAACCTTTTGATAGATGTGTACCATATTCCCAGGTTTAGGGTGGCATTACTAAGGTATGCAAGTGCTAGTAATTGGAGATGCACGCAGAGCCCAAAGTCCTGCCTCTCCAGGAGGCTTTGGATAATGGGGCCTGTGGGTGCGGGTGTTTCTGCCCCTGTTGGCTGCTGCTTTACGGCAGAGGTTCCCAACTCCAGTCCTGCGGTGCCAAACACTGTTCGGGTTTTCATGCTGTCCTTCATGAATATGCATGCGATACATCTGCATACCATGGGGGTGGCGCATAGAAATGCAGCACAGGCAGCTTTATCAGAGGCAGCATTGAACCGGAATGGTGTTTGGCCCTCCAGGACTGCATTTGGGATACTCTGCTCTAGGTAATGTGCATGTTTATGGTGTCCGTGCTCTGTAGGGTAAAATGTAGGTGTCTTGGCCATGTTTACATCATCTGCAATAATGGTGATATCTGTATTAGCACGTTGTAGTAGTGGGTAAAATATGGGGACTGGGTTGGCAGGAACCACAGCTGGGACTTGAACCTGTGACCCTCTGCTTCTGAATACACTGGTTTTGTGCACTGCACCACCTTGTTGTCACAGAGTCAGTACATTCCTTGGTGATACCATGACTGTTCGTTAGACAGGGCCCGTCTGTTGCAGTACACGGCACCCACCTACACAGGGCTAGGCCACGGTCTGCTCTGGGCAGCTGCCACTGCCCCCTCCACCACCAGTATCCCTCAGCCACCATGCTGACATGCCCTTCTGCTGGTGGTGCTGGTGGTGCTGGTGGTGCTGGTGGTGCTGGTGGTGTGCAGGTAGGCGGCTGCCTATGGTGCGGGTTCTGAGGTAGGGGTGCCTGCATAGACGTCCACGCTCCCCCCCCAGCCCCGCCTGCCAATGTTCCGTGCCCTTGGGGGTAGCTGTTGGGTACTATCCCCTGTGACACTGTGGGAAACACACTCGTGCCAATGTTGGGCCTTCAGCAGTTGCTGTCTGGCTGCTCTGCTGTTTCAGCATTTGTATGGGCCACCTAGGCATCACCCTAGTCCGCACTGTGGCCCAGCTCCACCACAGCATGTGCCGCCTGCGGCCATCTGTATCCCCTTCTCCGGCATCTGTCCAGTTGCCGTTCCGACATGCCCACCCTGATGTTGCGTGACATGTGCACGCCATAGGAACCCTGTCCGATGGTGGGGAAAACCCTGAGCAGCGCTATTTCACTGTGGGCTCATTCACCTTGTATGGGGACGGAGTATAGACCCTTCCACGATTTATATCTGTTCTATGGAGCTTACTCGGGGGGGGGGGGGAGGGGTTGATGTTTCTCATTGATACCACTATTCACCAGCTTGGTTATGTTTTTTTTCCAGTTTGTTGGGGTCATTTTCAGTGTTTATGTGCCCTTTTGTTCTGTGTACATGTATCACACGTATCACTTTTTTTTGGTTTCCCTGCCTGGGCTGTACATTGCTGACACTGAAATGGTTTCTCTCCCCTGTAATGTGCATTTAACGGCAGGTTTTCGATCGCGTTTGGATTCAGCTCTTCAGATCATAGAAACATAGAAACATGATGACAGAAAAAGACCACAAGGCCTATCTAGTCTGTCCTTCCATAACAACTACAAAAGTCCACTTTTTACCTTTAGAGATCCTCTGTGTTGGTCCCATGTTTTTTTGAATTCAGTTACTGTCCTCATCTCTACCACCTCCACTGGGAGACTATTCCACGGATCCACTACTCTTTCTGTAAAGAAATATTTCCGCATATCACTCCTGAATCTATCTCCCTTCACCCTCATCCCATATCCCCTCGTAGCACAACTTGCTTTCAATTGAAAGAGGCTCTCTCCCTGAACATTTATGCCACGGAGCTATTTAAACATCTCAATCATATCACCTCTATCCCGCCTTTCCTCTAAGGTGTACATATTAAGATCCTTAAGTCTGTCCTCATATGCTTTATAATGAAGCCCATTAATCATTTTAGTAGCAACCCTCTGCACCGACTCCATCCTATTCACATCCTTTTGAAGGTGCGGTCTCCAGAATTGCACACCATACTCCAAATGAGGTCGCACCAAAGACTTATACAGAGGCATTATCACCTCCTTTTTTCTGCTAGCCATTCCTCTCCGTATGCACCCAAGCATCCTTCTAGCTTTTGCCGTCGCCTTTTCTACCTGTTTAGCTACTTTAAGATCATCAGACACAACCACGCCTAGGTCCCGCTCTTCTTTAGTGGACAAAAGTACTTCACCTCCTATACTGTATTGCTCCTTTGGATTGCTGCAGCCCAAATGCATGACCTTACATTTTTTAACATTAAATCCCAGCTGCCAAATTCTAGACCATTCTTCATGCTTAACTAGATCCCTCCTCATGTTATCTACACCTTCTTGGGTGTCTACTCTATTGCAGATTTTGGTATCATCCGCAAAGAGGCAAACCTTACCCGACAGCCCTTCTGCTATATCACTAACAAAGATGTTAAAAAGAATCGGACCAAGGACAGATCCCTGGGGCACACCACTGGTAACATCCTTCTCCTCAGAGTGAGCTCCATTTACTTGTACTCTTTGTCGCCTCCCACCAAACCAATTTCTAACCCAAGCAGTAACTTTAGGGTCCATCCCTAGGGTGCTCAGTATGTTTATAAGTTGCCTGTGAGGAACAGTGTCAAAGGCTTTACTGAAATCTAAATACACCACATCCAGAGCTCTCCCTCGGTCCAACTCCCTGGTCACCAAGTCAAAGAAATCAATCAGATTTGTCTGACAAGACCTGCCTCTGGTGAATCCATGCTGCCTCGGATCCTGTAATCCGCCGGACTCAAGAAACCTCACTATTTTCTCTTTCAGCAGCGTTTCCAATAATTTACTCACCACTGAAGTTAAACTAACCGGCCTGTAGTTTTCAACCACATCCTTACTTCCGCTTTTGTGTAAAGGCACCACATGAGCCTCTCTCCAGTCCTTTGGCACCACTCCCGACTCCAACGAGGCATTGAAAAGGTCAGTCAGTGGAGTTGCTAGAACTTCCCCAAGTTCCCTCAGTATTCTAGGGTGTATCCCATCCGGTCCCATCGCTTTGTCTACTTTAAGTTGAGCTAGTTTCTCACGAACACAGTCTTCTGAAAATTGTTCAAGATGTCACTCGCTTCTGTTCTTATTTGTGGTTGTTTTCTGAGGTCCTGCTCCTGGTTCTTCATCTGTGAACACAGAACAAAAATATGTGTTATGCAATTCTGCTTTATCCTTATCAGCTTCTACATATTCCCCCCCCCCCCTGCACCCTTGAGTCTGACAATACCACTTTTGCCCTTCCTCTTCTCACTAATATATCTCAAAAATGTCTTATCCCCCCATTTTATTGCATTGGCTATTTCTTCCTCCTTCTGAATCTTTGCCTTCTTGACTACTTTGCTAGCTTCTCTAAGTTTTTCCAAATACAGATGCCTGTCTTCCTCTCTCTGTGATCTCTTGTATTTCATGAAGGCCTCCCTCTTTTTCTTCACTTTTTCAGCTACTTCCTTTGAAAACCATAGCGGTCTCCTGTTCCTTTTGCCTTTATTTACCATTTTAACAAAAAGGTTGGTTGCCTTTAAAATACCCCCTTTCAGTTTTGCCCACTGTTTTTCTACATCCCCCAGCTGTTCCCATCCCACTAACGACTCCCTGAGGTATTGGCCCATCTTCGCAAAGTTAGTCTTCCTAAAGTCTAAGATCTTCACCTTGGAATGGATTCTAACAGCCCTAGTCCTAATACTGAACCACACCATCTGGTGATCACTGGATGCAAAATGATCTCCCACTACAACATCAGAAACACTTTCACCATTGGTAAGCACCAAGTCTAGTATGGCCCCTTCACGTGTGGGGTCTGTTACCAATTGCCTGAATAGTTCTCCCTGTAGAGAATCCAGGATCTCCTTACTTCTAGATGATACTGCAGCAGGAATGTGCCAATCAACATCTGGCATATTGAAATCTCCTATCAGTAGCACTTCCCCTTTCCTAGCAATGCTGCGTATGTCTTCAATTAACTCTCTGTCCACCTCTTCCTCTTGTGAGGGAGGTCTGTATATCACACCAATGCAAATAGATTTCTCTTTCCCTCTTTCTAGTTTAACCCACAATGCCTCCTCTCTCCCTTTTAAGCTCTGTAATTCCAAAGCTTTAATAGTAGTTTTTACATATAGTGCCACTCCTCCTCCCCTTCTTCCTACCCTGTCCTTTCTGAATAAAGTATAGCCAGGTATAGTTACATCCCATCATGGTTTTCTGTGAACCATGTTTCTGTAACTGCCACTAAATCCAAGTCAGCCACTCCCACCAAAGCTTCAACTTCAGGGATCTTATTTCCCATGCTACAGGCATTAATACACACTGCTTTCCATATGTTACCCCTGTTACCCATTTCCATAAAGGTAACAGCGTGTTAGTGTGCAGGGAGCCTCTCCCCGCCCACTCTCCGCCCACTGTCCCCTTCTCTCCGCCCTCTCTCCACTTTCTGCGGTGTTTTACCGCGCCGCGGAGCTTTACGATCGTTAATGTTTGGTTAACGCGCGTTATGTAACGTTAACGGTTGTTAGCATATCTAACGCGCGTTATGATGCGCTAACGATCGTTAAAGTTACATAACGCGCGTTATGTAACTTTACCGCAGTTTAGTAAACATACCCCAAAGTATTCATTTCACGGATGTAAGTCTTTCAGGGGAAAGCACATCATGCATTTTCATCACAAGTACAGTATTATTTCCTGCTCTAAGAAATCTGTGTGTAAATACATTACTCCAGACCTATAATTTGCCCATCGCTGCACATTGGAATATCTGAAATGGCAGGCCAGGATGTGCAGGTCTCATAGCATAGTCCCCTTCTTTTTATGATACTCCAAGTACCTGGTTCTGAGGCTGTGCAATTCAGAGAGGTCCACATTTGTTTACTGACCTACGCTTGCTATCTGCATGGAGCACATTTTCAGAACCAGTTACTGGGACATTAATTTTTCAGGATGGATTTATCACAGTTTCAGAAGGCACTTATACGCACTTCCGATCACTGCTGCCACTCCTCTGTATCTGAACATTCTGCTCTAGACGACCCAGATTCTTCCTAGATGTTCCTTCTAAAATTCCATTTTAAGCATTCTAATAGGTGCTAATCAGCTTAATGGGGCACATTTACTAAAGTGTGCTGATAGTTAGCATGGGGTTTATGGCATGCTAAGTATGCTGTGGTAACCTTTGTCATGTACCAAAAATGTGGCCATGCTAAAAGTCCCATCCTAATGGCTTAACATGGCTTGGGACAGAGATTGGATGGTTCAGAGGTGAAGGGTGCATATTGTGATTAGTGTGGGCATCGTTAATACATGCTAACTGCCAATGTTCCATTTAGCATGGGTATACATACTGCCACCTCAATGGGTGACGTTACGTGCACTCACATTAATTATGGCAAACTGCTTAGCATGGGGCTGGTGTGAAACTCACGCTAACTAAATGGGGATACATTGGGCACATCGCCATATGTTAGCCTTGGTCCGAGGCCACCTTCACACTAAGTTTCAAGCCTTAACATGCATTTTCTTAAACATGCCACAGTCTTTGCTCATTTATAGGTTAATGCGCATTAAACTAATGTTCATGCACTACATTTTTAAGGCACACTAACAAATATGCACTAACATCAAATGTGCACTAACAAACACATATCCTTATTAGCAACCTTACAGAAAATTAAACTATAAAGAGAAGTACTGCAGTTACTGTATATCTAAAGATTCCTCTAACATAGTTTCTGATTTCTACATTAATAAATCCATTCTGCTATATTTCATTTTTCCTTGGTCTCACACTCAGAGAGCGGCGTGGGTCCTATTAACTTAGTACTGCAGAACAGCACTCTTTTTCTTCATCAGTGGAACAGAAGACATCAGATAATATACCCAGCTGTTTGTTTCTTTTGATGTCAACTGACCTGGAACAGCAACCACAAAGCATAAAATTGCTAACTGGATTTTTGGACTGAATCTCCTTTTACATTTTCCAAAGCACGCCTCCATCTCGAAGACGAGTTTAAAGTACACAATGTAAAAGAAATAGCAGTTTCTGTGATTCACCTTGGCTGAACCTCTATTGAAGTTGGAAGTCTGCAATCTGAGCATTTATATGGATTCTGACCTAAGTCTAAATTCACAGATAAGATGGCAAAAAGGGTCTTTTCTATCTTAAACAAATTCAGAAGATGAAATGTTTCTTTGATAAGAAAAATGCGGTCATGTCAATACCATCCTAACTTACTGCAGTACTTTATGGGAATCATTTTTTATAATTTTTTTTTCTTCATAAAACTCTGTTTTATCTGTATAAATGGGCTTTTATAAAAGTACCCTCATGTGCATAAAAGTATGCATGGAGATAAAATAGTACCATCGTCTATGGGGCACATAGGCAAGCATGTTCTGGAGAAGAGCTGAGGTGGAGATGCAAAGTAAGTGCAGTCCTTATAAAATATACTTTGTCGCGCAGCTCTACATCTGCAGCTTCATTCTAACTATAATTTCTGCTGGTTTACCCCTAAAGACATATAAGGGCCTTTTTATTAAACTTTGCTAACGGTTAGTGCAGGATTTTCTGCATGCATAGCCCATCATGGTAAACCATGACCACCAGGTAAAATGTGGACACACTGAAAAGCTCACACAAACTGCCTAGCCTGGATCAGGGCAGAGACTGTGCGGATTAGGGGTGGAGTGGGAGCGGTGACTGTGCATTGCAGTTACTGCAGGCATCGTTCGCACTCACGCACTATCAATGTTGCAGTTAGCATGGACACCCATGCTGCCACCTCAATGACAGGCAGTAACCACACCCACAATAATAGTGACAAATGACTTAGAATGGGGAGACGCTGGATGCATGCTAACTGCATGACCCCATTTGTTAGTGCAGGTCCAATGCCATCCCTATGCTAAATTTTTGGGCTTAATGAATGGCAAATGACCACATTTTAGTACACATCCCCCATAGGCAGTCCTACGTTGCCTTCATACATAGGTGAATGGTTATACTATTCCTCACATGTGGGTCTCCATGGAGACAGGGACATCAAGTGCAGATTGTTCAGAATTTAATTACATGACTCTTATTTGATAATAAAGGGAATGATCATAACTCCCTCATTTCAATTCAGCTTCATTGATTACTGGTTAATATGTGAATGTGCTTTAAATTACATTGTTAAGCATTTATAGGAGCATGTTTATGAATGTGTGGGCCCAAAGGGGCGGAGATCTCACTCTGACTGTGCTCTTATGTGATCTCGCGCAAAGGTAAGGGGAAGAGTAACGTTAAGTATAAGAACTAGACTCCCTCGGAGCAGATTAATTCTGGACCCATGGATAAGCATTTCACAGTGCATCAAGGTCCATCTCAACCAGGCGCTGTATCTATTTCTTCCTCTCCTGAGAGGGCATTTCTGATCTTTGTTGAGCGCACACTGCCTCCTCTACCAGGTTTACAGCTATTGGAAGCTTCTCCTATCCTGACTGAATCAATTAAACTTGAGGATGCTGTTTCTCTTCCCATACTGGATGCTTTGGCCTGGCATCCAACTGTGGTAACTCCTCTGTGAGCGTGATAAAGTAGTGATGTTGCAAGTGGTTGCTAAGATTGAGTCTACTGTTATCAATAGTATGTCTCAGTTATGTCATTTTACAATGGAAGCCTCATGTAAATTTGCCGATGTTGACTCTAAAGAGTATGTTTACTAAACAGCGCTAACATCGCAGCGGCGACGTTATTGCACGATAATGGCGCATTACCGTGTCCCAATATTTTACCCAGTACTAAACCGTGGTAATGAAGACAGAACCTTTATTGCAGATAAAATAAACACGCCATAAATGCCTATACTTTACCCTACAGAGCACACACACCATAAACATGTGCAATCCCTAATGCCGTCTTAAACTTGGACACACGTAAAATTAGGGGTATGTTTACTGAACCGTCTTAACATCACAGCGGTGGTATTGCGCGATAACTGATGTTATTGCATGATAATGTAACATCGCGCGATAACATGGCGGCAGCATTAAGGCACACTAACGCTTTGAAATCCGTGTCTGAAGGGTGGAGTAAGGCTTCCCAGAGGGTGGAGAGAAGGGGTAAATGGGCAGAGAGTAGGCGGGGAGAGCCTCCAAGCACACTAACGCTGTGAAATCCGGGTCTGAAAACTAACGCCAGTGAAACCCTCATGTTAGGCACATTTGCAGGAAAGAGAAACCATTTAAGTCAGCAATGTGCAGCAAAGGCAGGAAAACCCAGAAAAGTGATAGTAGTGATATAAGTGCAGGAACCAAAAAGGCAAATAAACACATAAAAAGACCAGAATCACATTTAAATTCCCAATAACCAAGCTGGCCAATAGTGATATTAATGATAAACATAAAGCAACACTACTGACAAAGCGCAAAAATTAAGATATCATGTTTGGAAGGGCCTGTGCTCTGTCCCCCTACAAAGTGAATGATCCCACATTGAAATAGCGCTGATCAGGGTTTCTGTCATTTAGATTGGGCAGGTTTGTTATGGCGTGCACATGTGCAGCAAAAGCAGAGTGGGCATGTAGGAAAGGGCAACTGTACTGATGCTGTAAATGGGATACAGGGGGCTGCAGGCGGCACATGCTGTGGTCCAGCTGGGGCAAAGTGCGGACTAGGCAGATGCCTAGGTGGCACATAGGAATGCCGAAACTGTAAAACAGCCAAACAGCAACTGGCGAGGGTCCAACATGGGCATGAGTGTGTGTCCGACAGTGTCACAGGGGATATTACCCAGCAGGTACCACCAAGGGCACATAACATTGGCAGGCGGTGCCGGGGGGAAGCGTGCATGTCCATGTAGGCACCCCTACCCAAGAACCTAAACCATAGGCAGCTGCCTAACGACACACTGGATGGCCTGGGACTGCGCACCACCAGCACCACTGGCATAATGGCATGGCAGCATGGTGGTGGAGGGGTGCTGGTGGCAGAGGGGGCAGTGGCATCTGCCCACAGCAGACCATGGCCAAGCCCCGTTTAGGTGGGTGTCGTGCACTGCAACAGACAGGGTCTGTCTGACGAACAGTCATGGTATCCCCAGGGAATGATGTGTCCCTGGGAAACAGTGTGGTGCAGTGCACACAACCAGTGTGTTCAAAAACAGAAGGTCACAAGTTCAAGTCCCAGCTGTGGCTCCTGCCAACCCTGTCCCTATATGTTACCCAGCACTAAACCATTGTAATAAAGACAGAACCTTTATTGCAGATAAAATAAACATGCCTGAAACGCCTATATTTTACCCTACAGAGCACAGACACCATAAACATGTGCAATCCCTAGAGCAGAGTTTCCCAACTGCAGTCCTGGAGGGCCAAACACCATTCAGGTTTCATGCTGTCCCTCATAAATATGCCTGTGCTGCATTTGTATGCGCCACCCCCATTATATGCAAATGTATCTCATGCATATTCATTAGGGTCAGCATGAAAACCTGAACAGTGCTTGGCCCACTAGGACCAGAGTTGGGATCCTCTGCCCAGGAGCAGCGGCCAACAGGGGCATAAACACCCACACCCACAGGCTCCACTATCCAAAGCCTCATGGAGAGTCAGACTGTTGGGCCCTGCACAGAGCAGCATCTACCAACACTAGCACATGCATACCTAAGCAAAACTGGGCAAAACTGAAAGGGGGTATTTTAAAGGCAACCAATCTTTTTGTTAAAATGGTAAATAAAGGCAAAAGGAACAGGAGACCGCTATGGTTTTCGAAGGAAGTAGCTGAAAAAGTGAAGAAAAAAGAGGGAGGCTTTCATGAAATACAAGAGATCACAGAGAGAGGAAGACAGGCATCTGAATTTGGAAAAACTTAGAGAAGCTAGCAAAGTAGTCAAGAAGGCAAAGATTCAAAAGGAGGAGGAAATAGCCAGTGCAATAAAATGGGGGGATAAGACATTTTTCAGATATATTAGTGAGAAGAGGAAGGGCAAAAATGGTATTGTCAGACTCAAGGGTGCAGGGGGGGGGAATATGTAGAAGCTGATAAGGATAAAGCGGAATTGCTTAACAAATATTCTTGTTCTGTGTTCACAGATGAAGAACCAGGAGCAGGACCTCAGAAAACACCCACAAATAAGAACAGAAGCGAGGGACATCCTGAACAATTTTCAGAAGACTGTGTTCATGAGAAACTAGCTCAACTTAAAGTAGACAAAGCGATGGGACCGGATGGGATACACCCTAGAATACTGAGGAAACTTGGGGACATTCTAGCAACTCCACTGACTGACCTTTTCAATGCCTCGTTGGAGTCAGGAGTGGTGCCAAAGGACTGGAGAGAGGCTCATGTGGTGCCTTTACACAAAAGCGGAAGTAAGGATGTGGTTGAAAACTAAAGGCCGGTAAGTTTAACTTCGGTGGTGAGTAAGTTATTGGAAATGCTGCTGAAAGAGAAAATAGTGAGGTTTCTGGAGTCCAGCGGATTACAGGATCTGAGGCAGCATGGATTCACCAGAGGCAGGTCTTGTCAGACAAATCTGATTGATTTCTTTGACTGGATGACCAGGGAGTTGGTCCGAGGGAGAGCTCTAGATGTGGTGTATTTAGATTTCAGTAAAGCCTTTGACACTTTTCCTCACAGGCGACTTATAAACAAACTGAGCACCCTAGGGGTGGACCCTAAAGTTACTGCTTGGGTTAGAAATTGGTTGGGTGGGAGGCGACAAAGAATACAAGTAAATGGAGCTCACTCTGAGGAGAAGGATGTTACCAGTGGTGTGCCCCAGGGATCTGTCCTTGGTCCGATTCTTTTTAACATCTTTGTTAGTGATATAGCGGAAGGGCTGTCGGGTAAAGTTTGCCTCTTTGCAGATGATACCAAAATCTGCAATATAGTGGACACCCAGGAAGTTGTAGATAACATGAGGAGGGATCTAGCTAAGCTTGAAGAATGGTGTAGATTTGGCAGCTGGGATTTAATGTTAAAAAATGTAAGGTCATGCATTTCGGCTACAGCAATCCAAGGGAGCAATACAGTATAGGAGGTGAAGTACTTTTGTCCACTAAAGAAGAGCGGGACCTAGGCGTGGTTGTGTCTGATGATCTTAAAGTAGCTAAACAGGTAGAAAAGGCGATGGCTAAAGCTAGAAGGATGCTTGGGTGCATACGGAGAGGAATGGCTAGCAGAAAAAAGGAGGTGATAATGCCTCTGTATAAGTCTTTGGTGCGACCTCATTTGGAGTATGGTGTGCAATTCTGGAGACCGCACCTTCAAAAGGATGTGAACAGGATGGAGTCGGTGCAGAGGGTTGCTACTAAAATGATTAATGGGCTTCATATGAGGACAGACTTAAGGATCTTAATATGTACACCTTAGAGGAAAGGCGGGATAGAGGTGATATGATTGAGATGTTTAAATACCTCCGTGGCATAAATGTTCAGGGAGAGAGCCTCTTTCAATTGAAAGCAAGTTCTGCTATGAGGGGACATGGGATGAGGGTGAAGGGAGATAGATTCAGGAGTGATATGCGGAAATATTTCTTTACAGAAAGAGTAGTGGATCCGTGGAATAGTCTCCCAGTGGAGGTGGTAGAGATGAGGACAGCAACTGAATTCAAAAAAGCATGGGACCAACACAGAGGATCTCTAAAGGTAAAACGTGGACTGTTGTAGTTGTTGTTATGGAAGGACAGACTAGATAGGCCATGTGGTCTTTTTCTGTCATCATGTTTCTATGTTTCTATGTAAGCAATGCTTTCTTAAACTTGGACAAACGTTCCACATATATCAAAAGGTTGCTATGATTAATGTCAGCTAACAAATTCTAAGTTATTCACAATTTGTTGATAGAGATTCATCATAGCAACCTTTCTGATATCTGTGGAGTGTGTTTCAGTTATTGATTCTGACAGTGTTTACCACCCTGAGGAGTGACCCTAACAGTATTGAGTACCATAGCAATGCCCTCACTGTGCCCAGGACTGTTGTGGCGGCCAGGGCTGCCACAAACCTCTTTATTTGCACAATGCTGGCATAGGTGTGGGAGTGTGTGTCTGTCTATCCAGTGTGTTGTGGCTGCCTACATCTTACTGAGCCCACATTGCTTGCACTGTTTCCAGTGTTAGCCTGCCAATGTGCATAATGGGGAGCAAGGTACTGTGGGTATGGCCCTGACACGGTGGCATGGGCAGGATGCATTTGCACAGGGTATAGGGCAATGGCTGAGACATTGTAGTGTCTAACCACCACCTGCACGGACAGGGTGGCCACATCATTTTATGCTGGGAGGTCGCTCTGACGCAGAGAGGGTGGTTTGCTAAGTACATTGCTGCCATGTGAGCCCTGACACACCCCTGCTCTCTAATCAGGTGACCACAAGCAAGCACAGTGAATGTGCACTATGTTGTATGCATCATGGTCCACAAGGGCCAGGCATGACTGGCAATTACAAATGGACACAGAGACTTCCTAAAGGTGTCTGTAACAAATACCTATCACACACTGGCACTGATGGAGATCTGCAGCACAACCCACCTCAACCAACCCCGGTACTGTGGACCTGGTGCTGGCCACTCCACCTCACCCTCAGGGTGAGCACAGAACACGCACATTGGCATGGCATGTGGACACTCTGTGCCAGTAACATGCACGGTCATTCCCCCCTACCAAGCTGACGTGCTGTAGAGATGCATACCCCATCTGGTGAGCAGATGTAGACTGCTGTTCTGCATGTGAATTGCATTATGGGTACTGTTGGTTATGTCCTATCCTGGTAGCCACAGCAGACAGTTTTATGGTGACGTGCACTATTTCTGTAGCCAGCCAGTGGCATGATAACTCCCATAGTGATGTAGCACAATGGTTAATACAATGATTTCAATAACAGAGGTTATGGGTTCAATTCCCCTCTGTTCCCCTTTTTTTTATGGTTGTCCTACACAACTACGTTTCATTCGTGTAACAGTCATATCTGTGCAGATCTCTGCTGCCGCCACATTATACCCTCATCACTGTTGCCATCCATCCTTCTGTCCATCTATGTGTGTGTGCCAACTGTGTGACATCCTGCCCTAATGTGCAGGCTGCTACCCCATGTCCCGCACTGGCACACTTTTCTGCATTTTGGCTCTTCATGCTTGCCTCTCCTGTGTCTGCTCTGCATGGCACTGCTCTCCTCTGTCCTCCTGTCATTGCACTTATTCTGTCACCTCTACCTCCTCTGGTGGACACGTATCCCCATCCTCTGCCACACACTGTCATTGTTGCACTGTACATTACCATCACCCTGTACATCGGTACAGCTGTCCCCCGATATGTTTGTCCACTTTACCTGCTGTTACATGGGCTGCACGCAGATTTAGCCTACTGGTTACTTCACTGACTGTGGAGGCATAGGTCATGGGTTTGATCCCTCAGTGGTGCTATATAAGAAGGCTGTCTGAGGCATTTCCTTTTTTAATTTAAATCAGTGCTGTCTGAGGCATTTCCTTTTTTAATTTAAATCAGTGCTGCCAGCAAAAACACCCTCACAGTGCCATAACCTAAGGTGCTGCATAAGGCGCTCTATAAGGCACTCCATAGGGCACATTATAAAGTGCCCTGTCTGCCAAGGCACCTTATAATGTGCCCTATAGGGCACCTTATAGGGTGCCTTATGATGCACCTTAGGCTACGGCTCTGTGAGGGTGTTTTTGCTGGCAGCACTGGTTTAAATTAAAAGGAAATGCCTCAGACAGCCTTATTAAATGAGGCCACTGTGGGATCAAACCCATGACCTCTGCCTCCACAGTCATTGAAGTAACCAGAGGGCTACATCTCTATAGTGTCTAACACACTGCTGGCTGGCTACAGAAAGACTGTAGGTCACCACACAAACTGTCTGCTGTGGTTACCAAGGTAGGGTAAACCCACCCGAACCAATGATGCACTGCACATGCAGATCAGCAGCCTACATCTGATCACAAGATGGGGTATGCGCCTCTGTAGCACCCTGGCCTGGTAGGGGGAACTGATCATGTGTGTTACTGGCACAGAGTAGCTACAGTCCATGACATTGTGCAGTTCCTGTGCTCACCCTGAGGGTGAGGTGGGGCACCCAGCACCAGGTCTGCAGCACCTGGCTTGGCTGAGGCAGGCTGTGTTGCAGGTCCCCATCAGTGCCAGTGTGTGATAGGTTGTCCTTGCAGGTACACCTAGGATACACCTGTGTGATTGCCATGGTCACATGTTAATAAGAGAAGGGTGGTGTTTGGGCCCAATATCAGATTATGTAGCACCACCCGACCCACTCTCTGTGGGCCAGGGTGGGGGACAGGATCTCCCACCAACAGATCTACATTCTACATCTCTGCAATGGTGGCAGTAGAGGGGATCATCAACCCCATTGTGCTGGGGAATAGGTACTTTACATAGCAGTCAATGCAGATCTATACACATCACATTGGGCACTAGCAGACAGGCAGTATGCCTGGAAAAGGTCAGCGCCTCCCCCCCACCCCCACTATCTGACATTCACTAGCAGAGGGCACAGTCAGTCTCCACCCTGCAAGGTGTTCCAGCCATACACATGCTAACTTCAGACAGTTTGCTAGCTAGTACACAGTACACAGTACATGTTCCTGGAAAAACTGTGTGCACCCATAAATGGGATGTGAGCACACACACACCAAGCAGCTATGTCACTGATTGAACCCCAAAAAAGGAAACTCATAGATATCACTTGAGAGAGAAAATGTATAGCACTATGGGGGAACCTAGTCATGCCATGGTCACTGCTCAGTCAGGCTGAGAGTGACCCTCCAGCATGACATGCTATGGACACCCTGTCCGTGCAGGTGGTGGTTGGGCACTACAATGTCCTAGCCATTGCCCTATGCCCTGTGCAGATGCATCCTGCCCAGGCTGCCCTGTCCGGGCCATACCCACAGAACCTTGCTCCTCATTATGCACATTGGCAGGCTAACGCTGGAAACAGTGCAAGCAGTGTGGGCTGAGTAAGGTGTAGGCAGCCACAACACACTGGATAGACAGACACACACTCCCACACCTATGCCAGCATTGTGCAAATATAGAGGCTTTTGGCAGCCCAGGCCACCACACTAGTCCTGAGCACAGTGCAGGCATGGCTATGGTACGCAATACTGTTGGGGTCACTCCCCGGTGTGGTAAACACTGTCTGAAATCAAAACTGAAACACACTCCACAGATATTAGAAAGGTTGCTATGATGAGTCTCTGTCAACAAATTGTGTTTAACTTAGGATTTGTTAACTGACATTAATCATGCCAACCTCTTGATATATGTGGAACGTTTGTCCAAGTTTAAGACGGCATTGCTTAGGTATGCATGTGCTAGTATTGGTAGATGCTGCTCCGCGCAGGGCCCAACAGCCTGACTCTCCATGAGGCTTTGGATAGTGCAGACTGTGGGTGTGAGTGTTTGTGCCCCTGTTGGCTGCTGTTCTAGGGCAGAGGTTCCCAACTCCGGTCCTGGTGGGCCAAATACTGTTCAGGTTTTCATGCTGTCCCTAATGAATATGCATGAGATACATTTGCATATAATGGGGGCAGTGCATACAAATGCAGCACAGGCATATTTATTAGGGACAGCAGTTGAGAAACTCTGCTCTAGGGATTGCACATATTTATGGTGTATGTGCTCTGTAGGGTAAAGTATAGGCGCTTATGGCGTGTTTATTTTATCTGCAATAAAGGTTCCATTTTTATTACCACGGTTTAGTACTGGGTAAAATATAGGGACATGGTCTGCAGGAGCCACAGCTGGGACATGAACCTGTGACCTTCTGCCCCTGAATATACTGGCTGTGTGTACTGCACCAAACTGTTGTCACAGAGGCCGATCATTCCCTGGGATACCATGACTATTCATCAGACAGACCTTGTCTGTTGCAGTGCATGGCACCCATCTAAACAGGGCTTGGCCTTGGCCTGCTGTGGGCAGATGCCACTGCCCCCTCCACCACCAGCACCCCTCTGCCACCATGCTGACATGCCCTTGTGCCGGTGGTGCTGGTGGTATGCAGTGCCAGGCCATCCAATGTGCCGGTAGGTGGCTGCCTATGGTGCGTGATATGGGGTAGGGGTGTCTGCTTAGACATTCACACTTCCCCCTGGCACCGCCTGCCAATGTTATGTGCCCTTTGGGGTACTTGCTGGGTACTGTCCCCTGGGACATTGTGGGACACATACTCGTGGACATGTTTGCCCTTGGTCAGTTGTTGTCTTGCTGGTTTTCCGTTTCTACATTCCTATGTGTCACCTAGGCATCTCCCTAGTCCACCCTGTGCCCCAGCTGGCCCACTTCATGTGCCGCCTGCAGCCCCCTGTACTCCATTTACACCATCACCATAGTGGCTTTCCTATGTGGCCACTCTGCTGTTGCTGCACATGTGAAAGCCACATAAGCAAGCTGCCCAATATACACCACAGCAAACCCTCATCAACACTATCAATGTTGAAACATTCTCTTTGTGGGGGGAATCAGAATTGACCCTTCCAAAAGTGACATCTTCCTTTTTATTCTTTATGGGTAGTGTTGATTACTGTTTATCAATGTTTTTTCTATTGGCCAGCTCGGTGTTTTGTATTTCTATCTTGGTTCTGGTCATTATCTCTCTGTTTTTTGCATGTTTTGTTACTGCACATGTATCACTACTATCACTTATCTGGGTCTCCCTGCCTTTGCTGTACATTGCTGACTGAACTGGTTTCTCTCTCCTGCAAATGTGCCTCTAACGCAAGGTTTTCAGTGGTATTAATTTTCAGACCCTGATTTCACAGCATTAGTGTGCCTGGGGCCTCTCCCCGCCCACTCTCCGCCCATTGACCCCTTATCTCCATCCTCTGGGGAGCCTTACTCCACCCTCTGCGCACCTTAATGCCGCCGAAGATGTTATCGTGCGATACATGATGTTATCGCATGGTAATGCGCCATTATTGTGCGATAACGTCACTTATCGTATGATAACATTGCCGCTGCAACATTAGCGCTGTTTAGTAAACATACCCCTATATATGCACCCCCCAAAGGCTATACGTTGTAGAGACACCTTTTCCTGCAATTACAGCTGCAAGTCTCTTGGGGTATGTCTCTATTAGCTTTGCACATCTAGCCACTGGGATTTTCACCCATTCCTTAAGGCAAAACTGCTCCAACTCCAAGTTAGATGGGTTGCGTTGGTGTACAGCAATCTTCAAGTAATGCCACAGATTCTCAATTGGATTGAGGTTTGGTCTTTAACTAGGCCATTCCAAGACATTTAAATGTTTCAGTTTAAACCAGCTTTAGCAATATGTTTAAAGTCAATGTCCTGCTGGAAGGTGATCCTTCGTCCCAGTCTCAAATCTCGGGCAGAATGAAACAGGTTTTCCTCAAGAATTAGCCTGTATTTACTGCCATCCATCGTTCTTTCAATCCTGACCAGTTTTCCTGTCCCTGCAAATGAAAAATATTCCCACAGCATGATGCTGCCACCACCATGTTACATTGTGGGTGATGGGAAGTGTGGCGCTATACATGGCATTTCCCATGATGGCCAGAAAGTTCAATTTACATCTCATCTGACCATAGAATCTTCTTCCATGTGTTTGCAGGGTCCACCACATGCTGTTGCGCAAACCTCAAATGGCTTTTCTCCTTTCTTTAAGCAATGGCTTTTTTTGGCCACTCTTCCATAAAGCCCCACTCTGTGGAGTGTAAGGTTTAAGGTGGTCCTATGGACAAATATAACAATCTCCACTGTGGATTTTTACAGCTCCTTCAGTGTTATCCTTGGTGTCTTTGTAGCATCTCTGATTAATGCCCTCCTTGCCCGGTCTGTGAGTTTTGGTAGGCAGCCTTTAGGTTTGTAGTGGCACCATATTCTGTCTATTTTGTTCTAATGGATTTAATGGTGCTCTGTGGGATATTCAGAATTTAGGATTTTTTTTTATAATGCAATCCTGATCTATACTTCTCCACATCTTTGGCTCTACCTGTTTGGAGTGCTCCTTGGTCTACTTGTTGCTTGCTTAGTGGTGTTGCAGAGTCAGGGGCCTTTCGGAACAGGTATATTTATACAGGTATCATGTGAAAGATCATGTGACATTGATTGCACACAGGAGGACCCTAATCAACTAATTATATGACTTCTGAGGTTAATTCATTGGATCATATCGTATTTAGGGGTTTCATAGCAAATGGGATGAATACATATGCACTCACAACTTTTCAGTTTTTATTTGTTTTTTTTTAATATATATAAGGTATTTTATTGTCATTTCACTTCAACAATTTGGGCTATATTGTTAGGTCCATTACCTAACATCCAATGAACCCCTCATTTTCATTCCCGGTTGTACGTAATGGACAAAACAGGACAAAAACCAAGGGGATGAATAATTTTGCAAGGCACTGTAAAAAAAAAATTCTGGAGGCATTCTATTCAGGGGGTCTGTTGGATTTGTTGTATTAACTTATTACACAACCACTATGGACTGAAGCAACATAAAACTATAGGTATGTTTACTAATCTATATTAAGGGTTTGCAGGTATTGCACATTGAGAGTAGAAATCAATGTGTAGTATGTGCAACAGTCGTGTGCTACCTGTTGGAGGCATGTACAGCATGGCCAGAACAGATACTGCACTGATTTGAACTCTAATGCACTGGCAGAAATTGTGCATTTAACTCTACTTATTGGGGTGGCACTAAGTGCATCCTTGCTTACTGCAACATTGACGGTGACATGCATTGCCAATCCCCGGCACTAACTGTGATGTGCAGTCATGCCCACTTTCCTCCTCATCCCACCCATTTCCCTCTCCATCACACGCTAAGCAAATAGCACAGAATTAACAACACTTTGCTTGTTTAGCACGTGCACTTTCTAAACATGCCCTATACTGTATCTTGCATACCTTGAGAATAAATATCTACCTCTGAATTGTTTTCTGATATTCGGTGATGGTTTATGTCTTTATAGTTTATGCAATATTTGATATATCAGCCATTACGTAGTATCTGAGTGATTTACAAAGGAATTAAAATTCAATGGAATTTAAAATCCTGGAAAAGTACAATCCAGATATACATTTGGATGATTGTTTTGTTTTATGGAAGGGTTCAAGAGAGCAATTAAATCTGTTTATATTATGATGTAACGCCCTTGATGAAAATCTTGAATTTGCCATAAAATGTCATCAATACTTTACTGAGTTGTTCGATGTGCTGGTTATTAAGGATGATAACACTTTAACCACTACTGTATGTAGGAAAACAGTAGACAAAATAATTTTTGATTTTTAAAAGCTTTCATTCATATAAATTGAAGAATAGTTTACCTTCTGACCAGTTTCTTCGTGTTAGAAAATGCTGTTCTTCAATTGTGTGCTTTAAGAAATTAGCTAAACTACTGTATATTGTTGAGAGAGATCCTCTAAATATTATTAGTAAGGCACACCTTCTTGCTAGATATAATCCAATAAATGTGTTTGATTAACATAAGAATCACAGCTCTATAGATAAATTAGTGTTTATTTTGTCTTCTACACAGTTGACCAACTTTTGACTACTGTGATATATGAACGTTGACATGTTCTGTCTTTACACTCGGCGTTTGCTGATACTCCATTAATTGTTTATCATAGGGGTAAAAACTAGAGATGTGCATTCATTTGAAATAACATGGGAATATCAACACAATTTCCTATTTTGTTTCACTGACACATCCAAAATTTGTTTTCCCCTCCAGTTTTGTCACAGGCTGACCTTAAACCAGTAACTGTGAAGTTGGAAGGCAGGCATTTTGCAGAAGAGCCATCACTTCTCCGTGGGGGCTGGTTCTAGCCAGCCTGCTCTTGTATTGCTGATGATCTTCCTTCCTATTTCCTGATTATCCCAAAGTTTATCTGATCCGAAGCTCTATGGAAAATGCTAACTGGATTTTTTTGCCTTGTAAATCTATTGACTCCTGCTGTAATGGCTGTTTCAAAGATTTTTCTTTTGCCATGTTCTTCTGCCAGAAATTCTGTGGCATAGATATAAGTACTCTGTCAGAGACATTTGCCAAGCCTAAGCTAGGTCCTAGTTGTCCAATATTGATGATCAAACAGGATCTAGATGATTTATTTATTTATTTATTTATTAGTGCTTATTTACCGCTTTTCATGAATTAAAGCGGTTTACAGAGAACTCAAGGATTGAACATTACATTAAACAAAAATATATGTAACATATTAACAAGGATGTCTCTGATGGTATGTTTAGACATGCCTACTCTTATCTTGCTGGTGATACTATATTCCTTCTTGTTTCCTGATTGACCAAAGGTTTGTCTGGTCTGCAGCTCTATGCAAAATTGATTGCTTAACCCCATTTTGAGAGCAAAACTAGATGGTCTTATAAAAACAACTTTGCACAGTTCACAAAAAGCACCCTCACATGCATATTGGAGCCATATACACCCTACCAATGAGCTGCTGGCAAAGCTCCAAAAAATGTTTAAAGGAAACATTGTCACTCAATTTCAAAATTCAGCCCACTAGGTTTCAACGTATTCCATTTAAAAATGTATTCTTGTTCATGATGAGTCAATTTAATAGATAAAGCCACATACAATTTAGATGACAGTGATCCCACCACAAAAATAAATTCCAAATCAGTCACCGTGTGAGATAAAACAAGCCAAAGTGTGACACCAAAGGGGTTGGCCGAATTTTGCAAGTATAACTTTTCATTCTGTAATTATCATTTGCAGATATACCCTAAAGAAGCCACAGATGAAAGGTGAACCCACCAGCCAGGTTGGATGGATGTGAGCAAATTCATCTGTAGATTGTTTGGTGACATGTTACATATGCATGGACTTAAATGTGCAAGTTTGAAGTCTCCATGGTGGCTAGAAGAATATTACCTATAAACAAGACTGTTTGAGATATCCCAAAAAATTACTTATGTTTTGCTGCATAATTTTGGTTTAGGAACTCCCTAGGGTTTTTTTATTGCATTACAGAAATGACGTTTTGGGACTGTATGTACATGAAAATGGAGCATTGATGATAGTGAAGTTGTTGTTCTGGTTGGGTCCATCGTGAAGGCATGTGAGCACCTTAAAAATGTTTTCTAATTTCTAGTCTTAATTGAGGTCACAAAAAAATAGTCAATTTTGATTGACACAATTTCATTGTTTTATGCAATATATGTTTTGTTAAATATGCCCCTGTGAACACCCAGGTATCTATATCCCAGCACAATTTTATAAAACTCCTTTATGTGTATAACAGGCTCTACTCAGAGAATGCTTTATAGAAGTTAACCCTCAACTGTTTTATATTATGAATATTCATTATAGCTATACATTCACCTGAAATCTGCATCACTACCTTCTAGGAAACCCATATAGAGTTACAGCAGACAAACGCTGCAAGAATGAACATAAAACTGTTTTATTTGCTGCAACTGTCCCAACTCTTGTCTAGCTGAAGGAGAGACCTGCAGGAATGCCTCAGATGAAAGGAACCTCTTTGTTCATATTACAAAACAGGTCTAGGCTCCATGGGCCTTTTTAAAAGTGCACAGCTTGGACAATGGGGCCTGATAGTCGAAGCCCTAGGCACATTCTGCACGTGTAAAGGCCGGCCTTACCCATGTAAAACAGCAATAACCATGTAAATCACATATTCAACAAGGCAGCTTGAATCATTGAGGCCCAAGGGCAGAACTGGGGGGGGGGGGGGGGGAGGGTGTCATGGTGTAACCCGCGTAAATCAGATTTATGAAATTTGTATGTACCTACACTGGATGTCGCTAACCGCGTAGACTTAAGCAATGGCACCCGGTGCATGCACTACACTAGATTGTAGTGGCAGAACAGGGCACAGTAGAGCGAGGGGTGTGTGAGCAGGCCTGCACCCAAACTGTGCAGATATAAAATGCCACCGGATAGGTCCATGTAGACCAGAGATGGTGATCCAGAGATGGAGACGTACTCGCTGTGCCTGGGCACAGCAGAGGATCTGTCAGGCAGTGGATACCCAGCAGCAGGCAGTGGCCCAGCACCCAAGAAGAAGGTATCGCACCCCACATGTACACAGGCCCAAGGTGAGCTACCTGCAACTGACAGAGAAGGAGGTTTACCATAAATACAGACTGGATGGGGCAACAATAACAGAATTGTGTGGCATACTCAGTTTTCACCTGGAGCCCTTCACATCCAGAAGTCAGGCCCTGCCAGTGGCCATGATGGTGACTACAGCCTTGGGGTTCCTTGAAACTGGCAGCTTCCAGCATGTGATGGGGTGACTTAGAATCATGCAGTCCACTGCCAGCCACTACACTGGAACATTCACCATGGCCCTGCTGCGGAGGATGTGCCACCTCATAGCCTTCTCCCGGACACAGCAGATGCGTGAGGAGACCATGCAGGCGTTCTACAGTGTTGCTGGTTTCCATCGGTGCTTGGATCTACAGACTGCACCCACATTGCGCTGCGGGCACCATGGATGGAGCATATGGCATACCAGAACAGGCATGGGTACACATCGATGAACATACAGGTCATTGTGGATGTCAACATGGATCTCACTGATGTGTGCGCTCGCTATCGAGGGTTCTGCCATGATACATTTGTCCTTGCACAGTCCAGCAGCCAGGGGTCAGCTTGGAGATGCATGGCTGCTAGGTGAGTGTGCACATGCATGAACCTCAGGACAGGCCCAGATGCCTGCTGCAGTCTGATGCTATGGATACCACAAACAGGTGATGATAGATCTGTACTATATGTATCGCAACAAAGGAGTGCCACTGCATGCCGTCCACTGCAGCCCATAGATTATACCCAATGCACATGCTCACAGCTCACATTGCCCCAACAGGTGGCCATTGATACCCCCTGAGAACCTGGCTGCTGACCTCAGTGCACCATCTCAGAAGTCGGCAGGAGGAGTGGTACAATAGCGCCCATCAGCAGATGGGTGGTTGTAGATCGTGCAATTGGGATGCTGAAGAGCCACTTTCAGTGCCTCGACAGGAGCAGTGGGCAGCTCCTCTATAGCCCAGAGCAGATATGCCAGATATTTGCTGCATGCTGCATACTCCATAACCTGGCACAGTAACATGGAGCGCTGGACCCAGAGCCGGCAGATGTGGAGGAGTGGGAGGTCACAGAGGCAGCAGATGGTGATGGTGCAGAGTCTGGGAGCCAGCAGCAGGCCAGGGAACTGGCCCACAATTCGTGGGTGATATGTGAAAGCTTCTGAGATGACTTCCCTGCACCAGCTCCAGGGTTGGAAACAAACACACACCAATTCTGTGCCCAGTATCACATAATGCGCACTGAAGGATACAATAAAGTGCCCATTACCATCCATTGTGTTCAGAGTGTTCTTTATTTCCCCTCCATGTGATCCCCCTTCCTCAGGGCTCCTTGCTAGCCATGGGTGCTTGTGAACATGTGCACTGTGATGCAGTGGAGCATTGTCAGAGAATGTGCTAGTGGTGTCACCACCCTCCCCAGCAAGATGGTTTGAAGGACATGGTGTAGTGCTAGCCGGTGGCTGTGCTGGCAGCCCCAGCACCCACTCCCTGTGCCTGTATGAGGCCCACCAAACTGCGCAGGGAGCCGTGGTAGATGTCTGGTATGCTGCCATCTCCTGCATTAGCTGCAGGTCCCCCTCCATGTGGTGCTCTATGCACAGTCTGTGGTTCTGCCACTTCACACGCTCAGCCAACCTGGCCTGTTTTTCAGCCTGCAGGTCATGCCAGATACCCTGCAGCTCAGACAGTATGCACTCAGTGCTTGCCACCAGGCGTGTACCCTCCTGTCATAGCTCCTCATCCAGATCATCATTGCTGGCACCCACTGGCTCCTCCAGGATGGCAAACTATAGCTCGGAAAGTGGTTCATCATCTGCTCATGGTCTCCCAACACTGGTGGTCACACTGGCCTGCCCCCCTCTGCCCTGGGTGGTGAACACAACAACTCCTCTGCATTGGCCATCACAATGGGTGGCTCCACATCACTGGCTGGTGTACTGGCATTAAAGGCCATGCATCACCCCGGATGGTCACTGGCATCCTCCATGGTGGGCAGTGAGGCTACCCCCGGTGCATTGGTCCCAGGCTGGGTCTATGGGAGAGCAAAGGTGGTGGAGTTTAGTGACATGGTATGCTGGTATGGCCTGAGGGGTGGCACCCAGTGGTGCACAGCCTACACTATATCCACCCCACACAGCACCTGTGGTCTGACAGACAGACAGGCATGGGCTGGATGGATGGAGGCACGGTGGAGAATAGACACAACTGGGCTATAGGGCACTCCTACTCATCCCCTGTATGCCTGTGGTGGAGATGCCGAAGCCTATAACTCCTGCAACGGTGACCTCCTCCATATACTGCAGCACCTGCTTTTCAAGTGGGGTGAGGCTATGCTGCTGTGCAGGCAGCAGCCTGCTGTTGCTGACTCTTTTCTCCTTCATTGCCTGATGGACTATGCACCACTTCTTCTTGAGGTCCTCCATATCTCAGTTGTGGTGGTGCATTGACCCTGTTTGCAATGTCCTGCCACATGGCCTGCTAGGCACTGGCATCCTCAGTCGCAAAGAGGGTGTGCTGCTGCAGGATGAGCCCCAGGGCCATGGCTCTCGGATGGAATGAAGTCTGCCTTCCTCATGCGCTTTGCTGCTGCCGCCAGTGCCTTGTCAGCCATCGTGAAGCACAACACGATAAGGCAGCATTTGCTTACCTGCATTGGTCCTCTTATGCATATGTGGGTAGAGCATGTAGCGGGGCCACACCATGTCAAAAGGCATAACTGGTATGCATGTAGGCCCCTGGGTGCCGACGCTATGACAGCTCACACAGTGCTATGAATATCTGGATGCCATACCCACACAGTGCTGATCAATGGCAAGATAGGCATGCAGGGATGCCCAGACCACAATATCCGGGTAGGATGCATAACACAATAGGCAGACATGACAACCAATGGTGTGCCTTTGTGGGCCAGGGGGCATCCTGTGTGTGCTACACTGCTGGGCCGCACCAGTGCTGCTCTGATGTAAAGGTGTAACAGGGGGTGCTACCTGCACAGATGGAAGCACCCCTCCGCTGAGGTGCTACCCATGCAGGGCACTGCCCATGACCATCTGCTCAGGTAGGGACCCTCTGCCATACCCATGCAGTATGGGTGTGCCCACAGCCCATGCCCATGGACCTCTGGACTCCCTCCCCTGGTCCTCCTCACCTGGTCCCCCACACCACCCATGCAGCCCTGCCCCCACAAAATGGACAATACAGTGCTTACAAACAATAACCATTTATTAGGCAACTGTGACATCTTATGTACATCACTGCCAACAGTGGCAGACATTACACGCATCTGGACAACTTTGCAAATTGCCCCAGCCCAGGGTGCAACTGACAGGGGGTCACCATATGGTGCAGGGGGGGGGGCCTGCCTGTGCCCTGACATAGCTGCTGTGAAGGCTTCTAGGTGCAGGGAGATGATCCGTACTGTGGCATGCACCTCCTCCTTGAGGAGGTGCACTTCCACCACCAGGGCGGCTAGGGCCAAGTCATTCTGTGGACAAGGGAGTGGTGACACTAAGAGTCTGGGTGTGGCATGGCCAGGGTGCACCCATGGATGCTGGGGTGGCTGTGGAGGACCCCAGCTGTGGGAGGTGGACCTTGGCACTGCTCCATGTCTCACCTGGCCTGTGATGAGCCATGTGGTGGACACATGGCCCCTTGGTTGGGCACACCTGAGGGGTGTGGGGTCTGCCAGGGGATGCAGCTCCACCTTTGGCCTCCCCACTGGTTGCCTGCCAGTAGTGCCCTGTGCCACATCATTGTACCTGAGGCGAAAGGGTGGTGGATGCTTGGAATGCCCTCCCGATGGAAGTGGTGGGGGCAAACACGGTAACAGAATTCAAGAAGGCATGGGACAAACACAGTGGATCCCTTTACAGCAATAGGATAAAAACAAGATAAACAGTACCATCTAACTTCTGAACCATATAACATCTCAACAAATAGAGGTGTCCTACATGGAGTGGTGGGTTTACCCCTAAACAAAGACATGGGGAGGGGTGGCCTGCACAGAGCGACAGGTGCACCTACTCTTGCCATCTTGCTGGGCAGACTAGATGGACCATGCTGGTCTTTATCTGCCGTCATTTACTATGTTACTATGTTACTATGTTACTTTGTGAGTGGTTCCTGCAACCCCCTCTGCTCCCACCTCTGCTGACACTTCAGCCTCTCAACCCTGCCCCTGGTCCTCCCATCCCTCCTCCTCTGACATCTCCTCCTCCCACTGTGCCATGGCCCTCTCACTGCCACCCTCCTAAGATGTGTTGTTCTCTGGTGCGGTGTCATTGGTTGGTGTCATCGTCATCTCCTCCTCATCACCATTGGTTCTACTGCTGCTGCTCTGTTTGGTTGGGGCAGCCCTGCTGCTCTTGGGTGGCCAGTGTGGTGGGTTAGCAGTCCCCTTTGCACCCCTGGAGCCAGCTGTGAGGAAAGGGATAGGGGGTTACTGGTACACATAGGCATGGCCCTGGAGTGGGATTGGTACATCCCTGGGGGGCCCACACATGCATCACTCACTCACCTTCAGCCCACAGGGGCCTGCCTTCCCCACATTGCACAGTGCACACACCCCCTTTGCCCACCTCCAGCCAGCTGTGCCCCTCCCCCTCATATACTGTGCTGTGCCCTGCTGCCACCCCAGGCAATGGGCCGCATGAGTAGCAGCATGGGCAGGTGCACTATGTGCCCCGGAGTCCTCTGCTGGGGTGTGTGCCCCTGTACTGCCCTTCTGTGCCATGCCTCAGCCATCGTGTGTGCTGACTAGTGCACAGACGGGTTGGTGGCACTGGGGGATGGCACAGCTACCCCAGCACAGTCCCATCATTGCATATAGGGAGTGTTCACCACCAGGTGGTCTGCCTGCACCAGTCTTGCAGCCATGGCTGCCACCCCCTGCATCTGCTGGGCACAACTGTGTACCCCACTGACCTTCCTCAGTCACCAGCCGCTCCCTGATCTGCTGACATTGATTGGGTCACTTCCAGCGCAGAGTTTGGAAGTGGCATTTGAGGGCCTCCAGTGTCCACCATACTCCATATTCTCTGTGGGAGAGAGGGAGAACACACATGCTCAGTTGGCTACTACAAGTTTGCCTGTTGTTCATACCTGTATCCTGCAATGGTCTGGTGACACGCCCATCCTAGGGGCAGGGGCATACCTAAGGGTGGCAGGCTGCAGGGACAGATAGGCACCACATGTGGTTTCTGCCACCAGTCTCCCCAAACCCCTGCACCTGGGCACGGGGCTAGGGTGTAGGGCAGGTATTTTGGGCATCCAAACTGGTTGCCTGTGTCCTCTGCAGTGCCCATACCTGCCACAGCTTCCCCTACACCAGGCTTTTCCATTGTTGTGCATGCCCTGGGGTGTTGCTACCAACCACCACCAGGGGGTGCAGCAACCTTGCCACCTGCTATATGTGGGTATGTCCCCTGCTGCAGGCAATGAGGGCTTGCACCTGTACCAATGCATAGCATGCCCCCCCCCCCACCTCCTGATAGGTACACATTGGGGCAGCCACCAGCATGTGGCTTGGCATCATGCCCCGTCTTCCTGTGCAGACACACAGTTGTGCCTTTAAGGGTGTGTCTGCCTAGCATGGTGCTCAACCCCCCTCCCACCTGTTGCAGCACAGAGCAGGCAAAGCACTCACTTTCATCCAGACTGCAGTTTACACTTCTCTTCGCTGCCATGCTGCTGGTTTCTGTCTGCCCAGCCACAGGGGGATCCTACATAAGCAGCCCGCGGGGCCTGTGTGATAGTGTTGTCTATGCATGGGTACATCAGAGATGGCAATACATGGGTACACCGGTCGGGCGATACATGGGTTCCTGACCACATTCCATTGTGCTTCTCTGGCTACTTTTGTGGTGGCCACATACATGGGTATCGCCTGTGCCTTGGGTGCAGTGCCCGGATTATGCGCCTTGCACTTATCCATTATTGCTGCGGTGGGAGCCTGCCGCTGTGCTTGTTTTGTGCTGCATTTTTGTTGCTTGCCCATTTGTTGGCGCCTGACTCAAGATTCAAGCACTTTTCCTGAGCGGGTACCTTTCTGCGAGTATGGCCAGTCTTGGCACCTTGTTGAATATCGGGACCATAGTTTTTGGCCAAAATGTTTCCTACTGATTCAGCAAATTGGGCAGAGCAGCTGTCCTCCTCAGTTACACGCTGCCCTCTATTTGGACACCACTCACTCACCAGTTCTGAGAATATTTAAAGACAACACTTTGTCCCAGGACCAGTGGTTGACGTCCGTGTTTTTAAAGTGCCTGTCAGCCCCTGCTGAAACTAAAACCAGATATTCAGGATCTGAGTCTATCTGGCATCCAACATTGAATATCCAGTTTCACTACTCGGAGCTTTTTACTATCTGGTTAGCATGATATTGAGCTGTTAACCAGATGGCAAAAAACTCATAAAGTTAGGACAGTCATTCAAAATGGTTTAGCCTGTTAGCAGGACTTGTTAACCAGCTAAACTCTGATTCACCACAGATGCCAGGAAATGTACAGTTTATTTTGGGGCAGTCTATGGGTGGAGCTGGGGAGGTCCCTGTGCCTATTCAGTTAGCAACAATAATCAACTGACTCCCATCTTGACAGTAGATTTGGTCAGTCTATACTAAGGACCCTTGTCAAGAATTAATGTAAAGATAAAAAATGCTACCCAATGATGTGGGCTGTCTTAAGGAAAATGTTTTGGAGACTTCAAGCAACAATCAGCCTGGGACATATGTAACTGATTTCATCATGCTTGTCTAGAATTCATAAAAAAGCTTGAGAAAGCCACAGATGATTCCTAGTGGCAAGAAAATAATAATGAAGTACTGAGATATCAGGAATGGCAGTTCATCCCAAAATGGTTGTCATATGATTGTGCTATGCATCTAAGAAGACCTTTGGGGTAACCAGCATGAGAAAAAGTTTTAAATGCTAAACAGCAGTAGTACAAATTAATTAGAGATTCAAGAAATAATTTGGGTAGGTTATCACTGCAAAGGAGTTTGGACATTCTTGGGATAGAAGTAAGGAGAGGAACAAGGAGTTGGGTGGAAAGTATGAGGTTGGAGCTGGTACTGATTTGCATTTAGAAATATCTATACATATCTACCAAAAGAGGACAAATATCAACAGAGCATATTAAAAGGGCCACTATGATCTTAATCTGCCTTCATTTACTAAGTTACTGTATTACTATGGAACTAATATTCCCTGTAGGTAGCAGGATAAATCAATCAAATATGCTATCACCTTCCCTTGGATTTGAACATTTTTGTCTATACAACTCTAACATGTGACTAAGGAAGACTCATGGCATGTGGCTGCTTTGAATGAGCTGCACTTAAGCAGGAACATTTTCTTTCTAACTCTAGATAGCAAATGGTCTTTTAAGGACTATTGCATGGCATCATGCATGTGAGATTTATCCTGTCGATGACAGGTAAGGAGCTATCCTTCACTGCCAAATTAATGTTCTTTGGTCCTGCTGTACTGCAAGGCTTCTCGAGCCTGTTCTAGGGACCCCCTAGACAGTTGGTTTTTCAGGATATCCACATATAATATGCATAAGATAAATTTACAGATAATGAGTCTTCAGCGCATATCCGTTTTATCTCATAAATATTCATTGCGGAAGCCTTCTATACATAAAAGCGCATTTTATATAGAAAATTGAGGGATGAGAACAGATAGGGGTATGTTTACTAGACTGCGGTAATGTCATGCGCGGTAGGTTCCGCAGTAAAGGTAGAGATGCCCATATAAAGGCATGGGCGGTGCATCGTTACAGCAAGTTGACAGAGAACGCGCGTTACAAGGCGCCTTAGAATAACGAGCGTTGCAAGGCGCCTTGTAAGGCACCCTGTAAGGCGCCCTGTAAGGTGCCTTGTAAGGTGCCTAGTAAGGTGCCTCATAAGGCGCCCTATAGGGCCTCCTAGGCTAAGCGCCATATTAGGCACCCTTGGACAAGTCACCGCAGAAGGCACCCTGGGCTATGGAACCATAGGTTAAGGTGGCCTAACAAGGTTATGGTGTCCTAGGTTAGTGTGCCCTAAGGACTGCAAGGTGCCTCAGGATGACATGCATGACCTGTGTGGAACTGAGGCAGATGTAGCCCTAACACTAGATAGAGCACTCAGGAAAGGCAATGAACAGGTGAGTGAAGGAGGGAGAAATGGGAGCCGCTGGACCTGCCATATCTGCGGGCATTCCATGTGCCTGCCAGTGCTGATGACAAACATGGTGGGGAAGCTCTACCACAGCACAGGGTGTTGGCAATGTAAAGTACCGGAAAAACAGTTGGTGGCAGACGATGGGAATACGTGTCCCCCAGTGGAGGCGGAGGTGGCAGGATAGTTACAATGATGGGTGGACAGAGGAGTGGTGGTGCCATGCAGATCAGGCACAGGCGAGGCAAGCACAATGAGGCGCAATGCAGGAAAGGGTAGCAGTGCAGGACATGGGCTGGCAGCCTGCACAGGCAGACAGGACTCTACACAGCTGACAGATGCAGATAGATGGACCGAGGGAATGTTGGCAATTGTGGCGAGGGTATTATGGGCTGGAAGCGCAGATCTGCAAAAATATGACCTCTACAGGCATGCACACTATTTGAGTAGGACAGGCATGAGAGGAGGGAACAATGAGGAACTGAACCAATGAACACTGCCAAGAATGGCAATGTATTAACAAGTAGGCTATACCTCCATGGTGTATGTCACAGCAGTACCCATGATGCAATGCACATGCTGAATAGCTGTCTACAGCTGATCACCAAATGGGGTCTGCATCCTCTCCGGTACCTCAGCTGGGAAAGACGAACTGACAGTGTGTGATACTGGCACAGAGTAGCTACAGACCATGCCATTGTGCAGGTTCTGTGGTCACCCTGAGGGATAGGATTGGTGCCCAGCACTAGGTCCGCAGTACATGTGGTGCTAGAGATAGGCCATACTGTACATCCCCATCACTACCAGTGTGTGACAGGTGTTCCGTGCAGTGCAGCCGAAGGTAATTTGGTGTCCATCTGTATCCTGCAGTCACATGTAGCCCTGTGGGACCAGACACCAACCAGATTAGTGTGTACCCTGTGTGAGGGTCTGGCTGACATGGGCAGCTGTTAGCAGGGCAGAGGGGGTTCCTAGAATTGTGTAGCAGTGGCTGTATAGGTCACAATGGTATATACTACAAACCCCAAAGGACCCACATCACCCTTTTGTAGGTAAAGAACAGTGTCCCCGCCCCAGGGAAGCAACCTCCATCCTGTTTGTATGAGACAGCCCTCCAGGGTTGGTGGGCCAGAGCCATACCTATGACTGGGACAGTGGCAGACGAGCAGTAATGCTGGAGTTAGGTCTGGAAACCCCGTGCCTCTCACCACTGTCTGCCAGTCACCAGCAGACAGCACAGTCAGACTGTACCTTAAAGGTGTTCTGACCATGCACAGTCTAACTGCAGACAGTCCACCAGGAATTATGTGCAGCAAACAGGCATCGCAGTGATTGGGACACCCGCACTGGGGAACACAAATATAACACTAGAAACCAATAGTGTAGAGTGCTATGTGGGAACCTAGACCTGCCATGGTCACTGCTCGTTCAGAGTGAGTGCCCTCCCAGCATGCCATGCTGTGGCCACCCTGTCCATGCAGGTGTTGGTCAGGCACTACAGTGTCCTAGCCATTGCCCCACACCCTGTGTAGATGCATCCTGGCCAATCTGCCCTGTCCGGGCCATACCCAGAATACCTTGCTCCTCATTATTCATCTAATCAGGCTAACGCTGGTAACAGTGGGACATTTTGGGCCCAGTGAAGTGTGGGCAGCCACAGAACAATGGATAGACATACAAACACGCTCACTCCTTTTGCAGCATTATACAAAGATAGGGGTGGTTGGCAGCCCTGCCCGCCACACTAGTCCTGATCACAGTGCCGACATTGCTAAACTGTGCAGGGGGTAATAGTAGTGCTCTGGTGATAACATCATCCCAATGCTGGGGCCAACAGCCTGCCGCTCCATGCATCATTGGATTGTGGAGCCTGTGTGAGTGGGTGTTTGCACCCCTGTTCGCCGCTGCTTTGGGCTTTGCACATGTTGCTGTTGTATCTGCATTGTAGGGTAAAATATAGGGACATGCTCTGCAGGAACCACAGCTGGGACTTGCACCTGTGACCCTCTGTTCCTGGACACACTGGCTGGGTGTACTGCACCACACTGTTGCCACAGATGCATGGTAGTCCCTGGGGCTACCTGCACTTTTTCTCAGCCAGACCTTTTATGTTGCACTGCACACCACGTACTGATGCAAAGCATGGCCTAGGTCCACTGCAGGGAGGTGGCACTGTCCCCTGCAGTACGGGCACATGCCCCCCTGCCAAGCTGACGTGGCCATTTGCTGTCGGTGCTGGTAGTGCGCAGTCCCAGTCCAGCCACTGTGTAGGTAGGTGCCCGCCTAGGGAGCGGGTTTTGGGGTGGGGGGGGCATACATGGACATCCTCACATCCCCTCATCACTGCCTACCACTATTATGTCCGCTCCACATGGGGGCAGGATGGCTGGGGGGATGTCAGGTCTGTGCCCTAGCGACTATTGGCTAGGGTGGACCAGGTAGATATTGGTGGATTGTGTTTGGCCTTGGTTAACTGCTGTCTTGCTGATCTCCGGTATCTATGTTCCTCTGTGCCACCTAGGCGCCCGCCTGGTACACCCTGTGCCCCAGCTGCCCATGCTACATGCCCTACCTACGGCCCCCTATGCCCCATTTACACCATCGCCATCGTGGCCATTCATACTTTGGCACTATGGTATTGCTGTACATGGAGCACTACTATCACAGTTTTTGTGCTCCCTGCCTGGGCTGTACATTGCTGACACGTAAATTGTTTCTCTCTCCTGCATATGTGCATCTAACGGCAGGTTTTCAATCGCGTTAGGATTCAGCTCTTCAGATCAGCACGTTAGTGTGAATGGAGCTTCTCCCCAACCACACTCCACCCATTGACCCCTTCTCTCCGCCCTCTGTCCACCTTCTGCGATGTTTACCGTGCCGCGGAACGTCTACGATCGTTAACGTTACGTAACGCACGTTATGTAACGTTACCGCAGTTTAGTAAACATACCCCATAATCAAGTCAGGATGGCAACACAATGACAATATTTTGCAAAAGGTGTACAAAACATACAGGCTTTTCTAAAACACATGTATCTCTACCTCAGGTACACACCTCAAGAAAAAAAAATGTTGCAACAACTGCATATGAAAGTGACATAAACTGATGTCCCTGCATGTGTATATCCTCAATAGAGGCTGCAAGAGGTTACATGAAGGATGCATGTTGCTACACCATTTGCTCATACAGGTCATGACTTTTGTCATAACGATGTGCAACCACCACTTTTGGGGAGTGGCTCTGGATGTACAAACCCTGACAGTTTTCAAAGTTCCCACATGCAAAATGTGCACATATATGACTCAGTTTTTTGATGACTTGTCTGTGCCTTCCTGCTGCTCTCCCACCCATGACACAGATTGTTATGTGGAGCCAGGAGCATATGCTTCTGGTCTTCACTCTGTCCAGTGGACTTTAGTGACTCATTTCAGACAGCATAAAAATAGAAGACAGAATGGGAGAGAGAGTTTTCCAATGTAGAGAGTCTGCTGGTGTACCTGGTGTTCGATTAAGACTTCATTATATAGACCTGAAAGGAAGAGGACCTAGGGTCTGCTATTTGGCAACCTCTACCTCCTCTAGAGGATTATTATTGATGTTCACCCTTTCTTCTGGCCCTAACCTTTCAGCCATGTGAGCCAGAGCTTCTTTTCTACCTCTTCCTAAATCCTTTTCTGTTTATCCTGCAGCCAAATCATCTCAAAAGGCAGACAATCAACACAGCACTAGGATACTTCCCATGATAGAGGAGGAGGAAGAAGAATCTGATGAGGAGACATCATCAAAGGAAGAATAAGAAGGAGATAAAGAGAAGTCAGAGCAGAAGGAAAGAGAAAAGGAGGAAGAAGAGCAGCCAGGGGAGGAGGAAGGAGAATGGCCAAGCAGGAAGAAGGTGGACACCAATTAGAGATCCTAGAGATCATACCTTCAAAAGGACATAAACAGCATGGAGTCAGTGCAGTGGGGTACTACTAAAGTGGTCAATAAACCATATGGAAAACAGATTTAAAGATTTTAATATGTACATTTTAGAGGAAAGGTGGGATAGAGGAGATATGATAGAGATGTTTGCTGTAAATGCCTCCGTAGCATAAATGCTCAAGAAGAAAGCAAGCTCTGCAACAAGGAGGCGTAGGATGAGGGTGAAAGGGGATAGACTCAGGAGGAATATGTGGATATATTTCTTTAGAGAAAGAGTGGTAGATAGTAGAGATGAAGAGAGTATCTGAATTTAAGAAAGCATGGGACAAACACATAAGATCTGTAAAAGAAAAAAAAGGGACTATAGTATTTTGATATGGAAGGGAAAATTAGATAGATCATATGGTCTTTTCTGCTGATGTGTTTCTATGTCTCTATTGTTAGTTGGGCGGGTGGGGGGATCGGGGCTGCTGGGCCACCAAGGATTTGCTTTCTGTTGGGGCACTGCCCCCCCCCCCCCAACAGTATTTTGATGGCATCAGGGGCTTTCCCCTATGCCTGGATCATCTGAGGGGAAGTCTGACACTTCACCACAGATGTTTCAGGCACTGGGGAAAGCCCCAAAATACCATCAAAATACTGTCAGGGTGCATATGCAAATTAGCCACATGGTGTCCCCATTTCTCTGGGAGAGTATGGAAAACTTGCACTGATTTCTGTGCGTATGTGTTTGGCTTGCTCTTCCAGTTTAATGCTGCCATTTGCACTGAATGAATGCACAGCATATGAGTGAAGAGGTATGGTGTGTCTGGGAGGGCAAAGTTCACCTACTGTAGCAGCCATCCCTTAGTGATCTGCCCTCTCTCAAACCTGTCAGATTTCTGAGCGTGTTAAAATGCAGGTATTGTGACAGGAGATTGGGAAGCTCACAAAGGCATTAGTAATGAGACCTTGGCCATTTCAGACCACCTGCATCTTGATGGAATGAAAGCTTAATGGTACCTCAGTCTCCTGAGGTTGTTTGATGGGTACATATATGCAATCTATAACTCCCAACACTGATGGTAAAAAAGCCATTTAATAGAACTGAGTAATGATTTGCTCTTATTGCAGCACATCCTGAGAAAAGGCAATAGAGTTAGAAGTGTCAGTGAGAAAGACCCTCAAAAACTGAGTGATGCATAGTAGGGTAGCAGACTACACTGGAATCTGTGGCAGCTGCCAGAACAGACAGGAAGGCAATAGCTGTGGCCACCTTCAAGTGGACCAGCATTGGTTTGAGTTGGTTGTACCATAGAATGGAAGGGAGACTAGCTGCTGGCAGGGGCGGCCCAAGGGGGGTGCAGGGCCATGTGCGGAGATTAATTGTGGGGCCTCATTTGCATAAGGGGCCTCATTTGCATAAATATTTGCCTAATGTTAACATGCATTTTTAGTAAACATGCCTCTTAATGAGTGTCTGGATAAAGAAAGACTAACAGATTTCTACGTTACTATATTCCAGTGCCAACTGCCAGGCCCATTAGGAAGTACTATAAACACTGACCATTTAGTACTCATAGCAAATCCACCATATCAGAACAGCTCTGCCAGGACTCACAAAGCACCAAACCCTACCTATCCAAAGGCAACACTTCAAATATTAAACCAATACATCTCAGAGAATACCAATGTATGTCCTACTGGGGAAAGAGAACAAGTGGCACTGTCAAATAGAAACTACATGAACAGAATACCTCAGCTTGGTTAAAATGCAGAACATAGACCATCACCAAAGAACAAGGGATCACAATTTAGAAATAGGAAGACAATAATTAAACTGGGAATCCCAAAAGCCAAACTTGGGATGTACAACAACACTGGAGAAATAAAACTATAAATTAATTTCCTCTTGTACTGAACAAAACACAAAAGATGTTAATGATGCACATTTCCCAGAGCTGATATATTCCAGTTAATAAATTCAAAATAAAAAAGTATTTTTCTACCTTTTGTTGTTTGTGCATTTTCTTTTTCAGTTGCAATTGCTCCAGTCACTTTCTTCTGGTTTCTTCGTGTCTTCTGCGAGCTATCCATTTGTCCTTTCTTCTCTTTTAGATTTTTTTCCATTTTCTTTCTGTATATCTGCTTTAAAAGACTGATCTTTCCCCTTTTGCTCTTTCCCCCATTCCTTTCCTTATTCCTTTATCATCCACTCAAATTTCACCCTTCCATTCTCAATCCCCACTTATTGTCCCAATACCCGGCCCATCGTAGACTTTTCTTCCCTCCTACACAAAATATCTTTTCCCCTCTCTATTCTCATTCCCCATCCCTTTCTAGTCCTCCCCCAAAATCAGCTCCTTTATAGTTCTAGACCCACCCAGCATCCGTCCCTTCTAGTCCCATTCTCCCAAGCCTCCACATCAGCCCATTTCCAGTCCTAGCCCCCCATATGCTCTTTTCCATTCCAGCCCCCCATCAGCCCATTTCCACTCCAAGCTCCCCCATCAGCCAATTTCCAATCCTAGCCCCCTTGTCAGCCCATTTCCAGCCCTATTCCAGATCCCAACAGCCTACTTCCAGTCCTATTGCAGCACATATCAGCCCATTTCCAGTCCTAATCCAGCTCTTAATCAGCTCATTTCCAATTTTAGCCCTCCCATCACAGCCTGTTTCCAGTCCTAGCCCCCCCCCCCACCATCACAGCCTATTTCCAGTCCAAGTTTATCCCCCCACCATCACAGCCCATTTGCAGTCCTAGCCCCCCCACCACCATCACAGCCCATTTGCAGTCCCCCCAACCAATGCTAAATGAGCCATTATTTTTGCAAACATGCCCTTTTGAATAGAAACTTTGCCATGTTTTATAAAGTAAACATCCCTGATCCAGTAAACGTGTCATTCACTGCATTGCTACACCTTCAATTC
Organism: Ichthyophis bannanicus; assembly: GCA_033557465.1. Lineage (NCBI taxonomy): Eukaryota > Metazoa > Chordata > Amphibia > Gymnophiona > Ichthyophiidae > Ichthyophis > Ichthyophis bannanicus. The sequence continues at coordinate 642,448,903 of CM066032.1, forward strand.
TATTTTGATCTATAAGGTAAATAGGCCCTTTTGGTAAATCTCCCTTTCATTACAGAGACATTTAAATGTTAATTTTGAAAACTGAGCCAATGAAAAATTGTTTTTCAAAATGACTGGACTGCTAATAAATCAATATTAATTATATATCAATCAGATGGAAAGTGCTGGACTTTTATACATTTGAAATATGCCAAAAATTAGCTCGCATGTCAAATCATCTAAAATACAACCTTCCGTGGGTTGTGGTGACAGTCAAACGAGAATGTTGTTACAGCGCCCTCCCCTCTATTTTCTTGGATCCCCAGATATAGAATCTTAGATCCCAGCTATAAAAGCAATTCCAAATTCATACTGTTTGGCTTTGAATGGCTAAAAGCTATTTCCACCTGTTATAAATTATCATGCTTAATTATCACTCTTGCTGTCTTCTTTACCTTCTGCCACTAAATTGCAACAATTAAAAAGGCTGAATGCCAACAGAATGTGAATCTTGTCAGCTATGATGAGAAGCTGTGCCATTTCTGGAAACCTTTTATCCCAGAAGCCTCTGTAATCCTCAAGCAAATCTGTCAACCTACAGAAATCCATTGCATAAATTGTGTGGATTTACTACATTTGCTTTTACAAGCAACTAGCTTACTTTTTATATAAAAGGCTCAGGAGCCCCTACTTTTTTAAGTGTTTGAATCATCTTATAAACTTCCTTTAAAAGGAATTTATACTTTCCCAATACTTTATTTGTAACTGCACTAAAACAATGAATAATTCAATGTTAAGAAGGGAGTATAACAAATTTGCATAAATAAATAAATACAATAGAAAATCTCTCTATTAATTTTGTTCTAAATATTACCACAAGCAAGGAAATTATTGTAATTATATGCATACAACTGAAAAAAGAGAAGACTTCAATATGGTAATTTGCAATCAAGATATCATGTATTGAAACAATAAATGATGGCAGAGAAAGACTATATTGTTTATCCAGTGTGACCATCCACACCAACTACATATCTTTACAATTTCTTCCTCTCTCTCTCAGAGATCATCTATGCTTATCTCCACAATCTCCACTGAGAGGTTGTTCCCATACATCTAGTACCCTTTCTGTAAATAAATGTTTTCTTGGATTAGTCATGAGTATACTCACTTTCACCCTTGCTCTATGACCACCTAGTTTCTGAATTTCATTTCCTTTGAAAGAAGCCTGCCTTCTGTGCATTTGTGCCTTGGAGATATTTAAATGTCTTGATTATATCTCCTTTGCCCAGGGCTGGTGCAACACAGTAAGAAGGGAGGCACCGACTTTTAGGGGCACCAAATGCAGAAAAATAAAAGTGACAAAAAGTGAAATAAACATTAAAAACATAGGTGTTATCAATCGACTAATGAGGAAGGAAGTTTCCTATTTATAGGCTGCAGGAGGGTGCCAAAAACCGTAGCACCAGCCCTGCCTTTTCCTCACCGTACTTCCAAAATATACATATTTAATTCTTTAAATCTATCCCCATATATTTTATAGTGATGTGCTCTCCAGGAGGTGCATGCAATACTCCAATGAAAATTCACCAGAACACAGGTGTTGCATCCTCTGGAGGAGGTAGCCTTGTAGTTAGGGCAGCAGACTAGATCTGGAAAGACCAGGGTTCAAATCCCACTGGTACTTCTTGGGGCCTGGGGTAAGTTACTATCTCCAGGAACAAGCAGGAATGAGTCTTCACATATGGGTACGTCAGTACCGACGGAGCCTGCGCGGGAACGCTCCCCAGCTTCCCAGAAAGGAAAGCTTTTGGGAGCATCCCACAGCACCTGCACGCTGCCTTCCCGCCTTTCCTAACCACCTCTCCCCAGTTCTTCTTTTCCGCGGAGCCAGCAGGTCGTGTTCCTGTCACCGCTGAAGAAGTTCTTTGTTTTATTTTATTTCTTTGGTCGCGCGTCTGCCTTCCCCGACGTCGGACCGGTACCGCCGGTCTTTCATTCTTTTCTTATAAAAAAAAAGGACATATTTTTCCCTCACTTAGTGTGTTTTTCCTCTTTTGGGCCTTAGGCCTCACGAGAAATTTTCCTCATGGAAAAACCAGCCTCTGGGTTTAAAAAATGCACTAAGTGCAGCGGTACTATTTCTGTTACCGACACCCATGAATGATGTCTCAAATGTTTGGGTCCTGACCATTCCATTTTGGATTGTTCGTCCTGCTCCTTGATGTCTAAACGAGGTTTACAGAACCGAGCAGCCAAGCTCCATGTGCTGTTTCCCTCTGATGCAGCTTCAGTGGCATCGACGTCTTCCAGGGCCTCTTCTTCTTCCCATGGATCTCAGGTAACCAAACATAAATCCAGCCGGTCCTCGAATGGTAGATCTCCTTCCAAGCATCGAGATGCCTCCAGGCTTGCCCTCGAGGATTCCGCACCGGCAAAACAACCCCGGCGGGAAGCTCCGGCTTCCAAAGCTCCACCTATGGGGTTACAGGTTGACATCGATGGCACGGCCTCGACCGATCACCTGTTAGAATGCTCTGGGGTACCGGCGCAACCTTCCGGTACCGAATTCCAGGCATTCATGGCGTCGATGGATCAGAATGTCCTATCCATGCAGCAGGCTATCACGGCCTTCATTCAAGCTGTGACGCCGCTGATACCACAACAAACTCCGTTGTCGGTATCAGCTCTGGTACCGGCACCAGTGTCGGTACCGGTACCGACTGCATCGACATCGACCAGGATGCCGACTGCAGCGGTTCCCTGTCCAGGGATGCCCATCGGTACCGAACCGGTACCGATGATGCCCGATGTTGATACCGCTCGATACGCGTATCGAGCTTTGGAAGAGCACCCTGACAGTCGATACTTTGTTTCCTACGAAGATTCTGATGCATCGGAGGAGTCTGCTGAAGTATCCATAGCCCTTCCTGAAGAGCCTTCTTCTCCAAAAAGAAGAATGTCTCCTCCAGAGGACTTGTCCTTTCAAGACTTCATAAGAGAAGTGGCTAAAGGACTTTCTATTTCAGTAACCTCTGAATCAGAGCCTAGAGCTAAAAAATTGGATATTTTAGGTTATTCTAAGGCTCCTAAGGAGGCAGTCACCTTGCCAATTCATGAGATTCTTTATGATCACATGATTGACTTATGGGAGACTCCTCTCACTATCTCTCCTCATTCTCGTAGATTGGACACTATGTACCGTGTCCCTCCTTGTCCTGGGTTTCATAAAACACAGCTTCCTCACCATTCGATTGTGGTGGAGTCAGCTATGAAAAAGATAAAGAGTGCAAAAAGACACTCCTCTGCTCCTCCAGGAAGAGAATGCAGGACCTTGGATGCTTTTGGTAGGAAAATCTTCCAAGCCAGTATGCTCATTGCCAGAATCAACTCCTATAGTCTTTATATGGGTATGTTTCTGAAAGAAGTTGCAGATAAGCTGCACACTTTCCTCCCTTTTCTTCCAGAGGATAAAAGGGAAGAATTTCTTATTTGGCTTAAGCATACTCAGGATATTTCAAAGTTGTCCAACCGTGCAGCTTTTGACTCCTTTGAGGGTGCCAGCAGAGCTTCGGCCATTGCCATAGCTGCTCGCAGAATTGCTTGGCTCCAGGCTTCTGATCTAGAATCTTGGGTCCAGGATGGCTTGGGAAATCTTCCCTGTACAGGTGAAAACCTGTTTGGCAAAGATTGGCAAATTAAAGCCACTCAAATGGATGCATAAAATTCTGCTTTGGATAGACTTTCAAAGTCAACCTCCATTCCTGCCAAGAAAAAACCTTTCAAGAAGTCTTTTTTCAAGAAAGGAAGATTCCATCCTGCTTCTGGCCAACAATCATCTACAGGTCGTTTTGCTGCTAAACGTCAGCAACCTAAACAGGCCAGGCCTAAGCCTACAGGGGCTGCTGCAACTCAGCAGACTCAGCCTCCTCAGGGTTTTTGACTTGATGCTAGAGAACTTAGCCTTTCTGGCTCTGAAACAGCCAGAGCCTCTCACCATTCCAGGAAGGTTAGCTCATTTTGCTCCCAGATGGGAGCAAATTACAGCAGAGCAGTGGACCCTCTCCATCATAAGAGAGGGCTACAAACTTCATTTCTCAAACCTTCCTCCCCACACCATGGTGAGACATTTCAATTCTCCAACATCTCTCCTCGACCTTCTAGGTCAGGAGGTGGCTACCCTTCTTGCCCAGGGGGCAATAGAAGAAGTACCTCTTCTTCAACAGGGGTCAGGGTTTTACTCCCCCTACTTTCTGATCCCAAAGAAAACAGGGGGCTACAGACCCATATTAGATCTCAGAGAATTGAACAAATTTCTATGCAAGGAGAAATTTAAGATGCTTTCTCTGGGCACTCTCCTTCCATACCTTCAGAGTCAGGATTGTCTTTGTTCTCTAGATCTCAAGGATGCGTACACACATGTCCTCATCCATCCATCTCACAGAAGGTTCCTCCATTTTCTTTTCCAAGGAAAGCATTACCAATACAGGGTGCTTCCTTTCAGTCTGGCCTCTGCTCCAAGAGTGTTCACCAAATGCATGGCAGTAGTAGCTGCATTTCTACGCACTCTGGGAATATTTGTATTCCCATACCTGGACAACTGGCTCATCCGAGCTCCATCTCAGTCAGAGGCCCAGACTTCCCTGGACTGCACAAGGTGCATTCTGCAGTATCTGGGACTTGTGGTAAACCTCCCAAAGTCCCAGCTCACCCCTACTCAGTCCCTAGAGTTCATAGGGGCCTAGCTAGATACTACCACTGCAAGGGCCTATCTTCCTCAGGCCCGTTGCCTACGCCTAGTGCAGTTAGCCTCCCAGATTCAGTCAAAGAGCCATTTAACTGCCCAGGAGATGCTACAACTGCTAAGCCACATGGCATCCACAGTGCATGTGGTACCCTATGCTCGCCTTCACATGAGAGCAGCTCAATGGACTTTGTCCACCCAGTGGACTCAAGCATCAGGGGCTCTCTCAGACAAAATAGCAACCTCCAGGCGCCTCTTTTGGTCTCTCCAGTGGTGGAGGTCTACCCAAAATCTGTTGCTGGTGTCCCCCTTCCAACAGTTGTTGCCCCAGGCAAACCTCACAACAGATGCCTCCCAAACAGGTTGGGGAGCTCATCTGCAAGACCTCTCCACTCAGGGCACTTGGTCTCCACAGGAGACCTCTCTACATATCAACCACTTGGAGCTCCGAGCAGTTTTTCTAGCTCTCAAGGTCTTCCATACCCTGCTCAGCTACAAGACAGTCCTCACTCATATGGACAATCAGGTAGCCATGTTTTACATAAACAAGCAAGGAGGAACTGGCTCTCTGTCGCTTTGCAACAAAGCTTTAAGATTGTGGGCCTTCGCCAGAGAGCATCAAATCCATCTCCTGGCCGTATACCTCCCAGGAATCCAAAACTCTTGGGCAGACAGACTCAGTCGAGTTCTGCTTCCACACGAATGGTCCCTGCACATGGACCAAGTACTCAGAATCTTTCAAGAGTGGGGAACCCCGGACATAGACCTCTTTGCAAATCCGTGGAATGCCAAACTTCCCCGGTTCTGTTCCAGAATTCCGTGTCAGGGAGTTCAGGCCAAGGATGCCTTCCTCCTTCACTGGGGTCAAGACTTCCTTTATGCCTTTCCACCCATTCCCTTAATTCCCAAGACTCTGTTCAAGCTCCAGTGGGATCAAGGATCCATGATCCTCATAGCTCCATGCTGGCCACGCCAAGTGTGGTACCCTCTACTTCTGCATCTCTCTCAAGCTCCCTCCCTAGACTTGGGAGCTGCTCCAGATCTTCTGTCCCAGGAGGAGGGGACTTTGTGGCACCCAAACCCCAAGTCCCTTCACCTCAGAGCTTGGTTGCTGATGGCCTAGACATTCAAGGTTGGAATCTTTCTCAGCAGGTGAAGGATATCCTCCATGCTTCCAGAAAACCTTCTACTGGATGTTCCTATGCTTTTAAATGGAAAAGGTTTTCCATTTGGTGTACTGAGAAGGGTCTTGACCCTCTAGCACTACCTTTGAATTCTCTATTGGAATATCTCCTGCATCTCTCCAATGCAGGCCTTAAGACGAATTCAGTAAGGGTCCATTTGAGTGCTATTGCAGCATCCCTTAAGCCTATCAATGGACAGCCTACTTCCTCTCATCCTCTTATTGCAAGATTCATGAGAGGCCTAACTTTAACTAAACCTCCCATTAGGCCTCCTCCGGTGGCATGGGACTTAAACCTGGTTCTTGGTCAGCTTATGAAGCCTCCTTTTGAACCCTTAGCCACCACCTCCTTGAAATTTCTTTCCTGGAAGGTTATTTTCCTCATTGCAGTCACCTCAGCTCGCCGCATCAGTGAACTGCAGGCCTTAATGGCTAATCCACCTTATACAAGGTTCCATCATGATAAGGTAGCCTTAGGACCAATCCACACTTTATGCCTAAAGTGGTCTCACCTTTTCATCTTAATCAAGAGGTATATTTACCTGTCTTTTTTCCAGGTCCTCATGCATCAAGTGCAGAGAGGAATCTTCATACCCTGGATTGTAAGAGAGCTCTTGCCTTTTACTTACAAAGGATACAGCAACATAGAAAGTCTTCTCAACTCTTTGTTGCCTTTGATCCCTCTCATTTGGGACTTCCAGTCTCTAAGAGGACACTGTCCAATTGGATTGCTCAGTGTATTTCTTTCGCCTACCAGAGTAAGAACCTTTCTCTGGAGGGCCATGTCACAGCTCATAATGTGAGGGCCATGGCCACCTCTACGGCTCATCTAAATTCTGTGTCCATCGACCAGATCTGTCAAGCGGCCGTCTGGGCCTCGGTTCATACCTTCACAGCCCATTACTGTTTGTACAAGGACTCCCGCCGGGATGCCTTGTTTGGTCAGGCTGTTCTCAAACACCTGTTCCATGCTTAATCAACTCCTGTCCTCCTTCCCTGGATGGATGCCTGAGATCTATAGGAGGAGATAGAGCCCTTCCCAGGGTCTCATAACCTTGGGGATCTCCCAGGCATCTCTAGCTAGGGAGTCCCCATATGTGAAGACTCATTCCTGCTTGTTCCTGGAGATAGCACAGTTACTTACCTGTAACAGGTGATCTCTGGGAACAGCAGGAATAAGTCTTCACAACCCACCCACCTCCCCTAGGAGTTGTATCTCTCTATCTATTTTTTCCTTTCCTCTCTCTCTTTGCCTCAGCTTTAAAACTCGAACTGGGGAGAGGCGGTTAGGAAAGGCGGGAAGGCAGCGCGCAGGCGCTGTGGGATGCTCCCAAAAGCTTTCCTTTTTGGGAAGCTGGGGAGCGTTCCCGCACAGGCTCCGTCGGTACCGACGTACCCATATGTGAAGACTTATTCCTGCTGTTCCCAGAGATCACCTTTTACAGGTAAGTAACTGTGCTTAACCCTCCATTACCTCAGGTAAGCCCTCCAGGAATAGAGCAATAACTACTGCACCTGAATGTAACTCCTTCACTTACTTTTCCTGCTGAAGATGCCTCTCTCTATTCACCTAAGCATCCTTCTGACCTGTTACTTTATCTACCTGTTTGGATGCTCTAAGGTGTGATCACCCTCAGATTCCACTTTTCTTTCACACAAAAAAAACCCTTTACTGTGCCACTTAGGGATTTTACAGCCCAGTGCAATACCCAGCATTTTTAGTATTCAGTCTTTGTTAGAACATTCATCAAACTTTGCAAGATCCCTCCTCATGTTATCCACACCTTCTGGAGTCATGAAAGGCCCAAGTATTTAATTTGTGCCTCAGTGTTACTTCATTGCTGATGGCCTGTGTTGTGCTATAATGCAGAAATAAAATGTGCCCCAGTTTCTTTATAATGAGTGGAAATGATTTTTTTTCTAGATAGCTCTACCCACTGGGACCAGAAGGGATATTGATAGGGTCACTAAAACACACACACACACACTCTCTGCATCTCTGGTCCTCTGTGCCCTTCCCTGGTAGTCTGATACCAGCTGACAGAAGGAGAGTGCAATTGGTGATTCAGCAGGCCCACTACTTCTCTAACCTGTTCTTCCTATCACCATATCTTTCCTGTACAAGTGGTTTACAGCTCAGATTGATTATAATTATCTGACCTGATTGATGCTCTGCATATTTCATTTGTAACCAAGAAAGATGCAAGTGGCAGGAAGAAAGGGTTAGAGAAATATCTGGCCTGCCATCCTGATATGCCACCAGTTCTTCTGCTGTGAACTAGGATTGGGTGACAGAGTATGTGGAAGAAAGAGAATTGGGCAAGAAGAGAGCTGATAGCACCTATGACCTGGGCAAAAGCATTACTAGGTATTTAAAAGAATCAGGGTTCAGACCCTTAGGGGATGTTTGCTAAATGTTAATATGTGTTAAGTAAAGTCAATATGTGTAATAAATAAAGAAAAATAAATAGAGGGGTTGGAGGAACCCCTCCAGTTAATCCAAGACACAATTTCAAAAAGCAAATAAGGAGGCTGTAGAGGACCCAAAGACCCCCCATTACTTGGCACATGGTCATATCTACATACCACCCCTGTATGAAGGAGAGGAACTAATATGTAACCTAGCATTAATAAATGTGGAAAGATCTGCCGGCTGGAAAAAAATAAATCTTTGCAACCTATACAGCAGTATACATTTACATGGAAACCTCAAGAAAAAGGTAGCATCTAACTCCAAAACACCTGGGGGTATGTTTACTAAACCGTCTTAATGTGCGCCCGGCGATAGTGTGCAGGCTTCCATAAAAGGAGTGGGCGTTTCAGTCTTAAAGCAGCAAAATGGGAGTATCGCGCCATAACGCGCGCTGCTGCGCACATTATCGGGAGAAGCACCACTAAGCACATTACCGCGCGGTAATCTTAAGTAGGCGCCCAGACATGCACACATAGAAACAGAGGTGTAGCACAATGGTTAATACACTGATTGATGATACAGGGGTCATGAGTTCGATCTCCCAGTGTGCCTATTGCATAAGGCAGGCTGAGGCATCAGCTGTGACATGTAAGTATTGTTTCTTGAGGCAGTTTATTTGTATTTTAAGTATTGCTGCCAGCAAACACACCCTCACGTGCTGTAACCTAAGGTGCCACATAAGGCACCCTATAAGGCACTCCATAGGGCACATTATAAAGTGTACTGCCCGCCACGGCACCCTATAATGTCCCGTATAGGGCACCCTATAAGGTGCTCCATAGGATACCTTATAAGGCAACTTATATGGATGGTAACCATAAGGTGCCTCAGAAGGCGCTTTAATAGGGCGCCCTATAAAGCACCTTCTGAGGCACCTTATGGTTACAGTACGCTGAGGGTGTTTTTGCTGGCAGCACTAATGTACATTAAAAATAGATAATGCATTGGACAGCCCTAGAAAATAACCCAACTGTGGGTTTGAACCTATGACCTCTGACTCCACAGGCAGTGAAGTAACCAGTAGGCTACAGCTCCTAGCAAGACCCTGGCTGGCTGCAGAAGGACTGCACGTCACCACACAAACAGTCTGCTGTGATCACCAGGATAAGGTTAACCCACCTGTACCCATGATGCACTGCACATGCAAATCAGCAGTCTATAGATGAACACAAGATGGGGTATGCACCCCCACAGCACCTCGGCCTGGTAGGGGGAACTGACCGTGTGTGTTACTGGCACAGAGTAGCTACACACCGTCACATTGTGCGGGTACTGTGCTCACCCTGAGGGTGAGGTGGGGCGCCCAGCACCAGGTCCACAGCACCTTCGGTGGTAGAAATAGGCCATGCTGCAGGTCCCCAGCAGAGCTAGTGTGTGAGATAGGTAGGTCCTGCAGACACACTTTGGATACATCTCTATTTTTCAGTCAGGTTTAGCCCTTATGGACCCATAGGCAGATTATGTACTACCACCCAAACCACCCTCTGGGGCTGAGGGTGGGAAACAGGGTCTCCCACCAACAGATCCACATTTTACCTCCCTGCAATGGCAGCACTAGAGGGGACCATCAACCAAAGTCCTGCTGGGGAACAGACACCCTACAGGGCAGTCAATGCAGCTCTGTACACATCTATAAAACAATAGCAGACAGACATTAGGCCCGGAAATGCTCAGCTGCACCCCACCACTATCTGATATTCTCCTACAGCAAGCCTCCAGTCACTGCACCCTGCAAGGTGTTCCAGCAAGACACATACTAGCTGCAGACAGTCTGCTAGCTAGTCCATAGTGCATGTTCCTGGAGGAGATGCATGCACCCAGAACTGGGATGTAAGCATACACACCAAGCAGATAAGTCAGTGATTGGGCCCCAAAAGGGAACCCATAAATATCACATGAGAGAAATGTTATAGAGCACTATGGGGGAACCTAGCCATGCCGTGGTCACTGTTCAGTCAGGGTGAGAGTGACCTCCCAGCAGGACATGCTGTGGCCACCCTGTCTGTGCAGGTGGTGGCAGGGCACTACCATGTCCCAGCCATTTCCCTATGCCCTGTGCAGATGCATCCTGGCCAGGCCACCCTGTCCTGGCTATACCCATGGTACCTTGCTCCTCATTAGGCACATTGGCAGGCCAATACTGGCAACAGTACTGGCAGTGTGGGCTGTAGAGGGTGTTTGCAGCCACCACACACTGGATAGACAGACACACACTCCCACACCTATGCCAGCAGTGTACAACTATAGAGGTGTTTGGCAGCCCTGGCCACCGCTCCAGTCCTGGGCACAGTGCAGGCAGGGCTATGGTACGCAATACTGTTGGGGTCACTCCCCAGGATGGTAAACACTGTCAGACACAAGACCTGTAGCACACTCCACAGACATCAGAAAGGTTGCCATGATGCAGCACAATCAGAAAATTGTACTTCATAATTGCTATCTGCCAGTAATCATAGCAACCTTTTGATAGCTGTGTACCGTACTCCCGGGTTTAGGGTGGCAGTGTTAAGGTATGCAAGTGCTAGTATTGGGAGATGCACGCAGGGCCCAATGTCCTGCCTCTCCAGGAGGCATTGGATAATGGAGCCTGTGGGTGCGAGTGTGTCTGCCCCTGTTTGCTGCTGCTTTACGGCAGAGGTTCCCAACTCCAGTCCTGGTGTGCCAAACACTGTTCGGGTTTTCATGCTGTCCATCATGAATATGCATGAGATACATCTGCATACCATGGGGGTGGTGCATAGAAATGCAGCACAGGCATCTTTATTAGAGGCAGCATGGAACCTGAATGGTGTTTGGCCCTCCAGGACTGCATTTGGGAGACTCTGCTCTAGGTAATGTGCATGTTTATGGTGTCTGTGCTCTGTAGGGTAAAATGTAGGTGTTTTGGGCATGTCTACATCATCTGCACTACAGGTTCTGTCTGTATTAGCACGTTGTAGTAGTTGGTAAAATATGGGGGCTGGGTTGGCAGGAACCACAGCTGGGACTTGAATCTGTGACCTCCTGCTCCTGAACACACTGGCTGTGTGCACTGCACCACCGTGTTGCCACAGAGACAGTGCATTCCCTGGGGATACCATGACTGTTCATCAGACAGGGCCTGTCTGTTGCAGTGCATGGCACCCACCTACACAGGGCTAGGCCACGGTCTGCTCTGGGCAGCTGCCACTGCCCCCTCCACCACCAGTACCCCTCTGCCATCCTGCTGACATGCCCATCTGCTGGTGCTGCTGGTGGAGTGCAGTCTCAGGCCATCCATTGTGTGGGTAGGCGGCTGCCTATGGTGCAGGTTCTGGGGTAGGGGTGCCTGCATAGCTGTCCACGCTTCCCCCCAGCACCGCCTGCCAATGTTCTGTGCCCTTGGGGGTACTGCAGTGCCAGGTCCCAAAGTACCTGCTGGGTACTATCCCCTGTGACACTGTGGGAAGCACACTTGTACCCATGCTGGGCCCTCATCAGTTGCTGTCTGGCTGCTCTACTGTTTCAGCATTCCTATGGGCCACCTTGGCATCACCCTAGTCTGCACTGTGGCCCAGCTGCAGGACAGCATGTGCCGTCTGCAGCCCTCTGTGTCCCCTTTCCCAGCATCTGTCCAGTTGCCCATTCCGACATGCCCGCCCTGCTGTTGTGGAACATGTGCATGCCATAGGAAACCTGTCCAATGGAGAGGGAAACCCTGATCAGCGCTATTTCACTGTGGGATCATTCACCTTTATTTTATTTATTTATTTATTTACATTCTCTTATATACCGCGATATTCTGCATCAGTGCGGTTTACATTGAACAAACTGAAATTACATTGAACAGGGCATTATAACTTGGAGATAACTATTTGACAGGGAACATGGGCTATGGGGATGGAACGTAGACCCTTCCAAAATTCATATCCTTTTTTTGGAGCTTTCTTGAGAGTGTTTTTCGATGTTTCCCATTAATATCACTATTGCCCACCGTGGTTATGGTTTTTTTATATTTTGTTGGGGTCATTTTCCGTGTTTATTTGCACTTTTGTTCCGTGCACATGTATCACCCTTATCACTTTTTATGGGTTTCCCTGATTTTGCTGTACATTGCTGACAGAAATTGTTTCTCTTCCTTTTAAATCAGCTCTAACGCCAGGGTTTCACTGGCGTTAGTTTTCAGCCTCGTATTTCACAGCGTTAGTGTGCAGAGAGCCTCTCCCTTCCCACTCTCCACCCATTGACCCCTTCTCTCCACCCCTGGGGAGCCTTCCTCCGCCCTCCGGGAGCCTTTCTCTGCCTTCAGTGCTCGTTTGCGCTGCAGCGCGCATTATCACGTGCTAAGGTACCTTATCGCATGATAAAGCGCCATTATCGTGCGATAAGGTGCCTTATCACGCGATAACATCACAGAGCGCACAATAAGATGGTTTAGTAAACATACCCCCTGGTCTTAATAACAAAAATTGTTTCCAGCGTTTTTGCGTATCTTTAGAAACATCAGGGAAAATTGTAATTTTTTGCCCATAAAACAAGTGAGACCATTTAGTATAATATAATCTAAGGAACCAGTCTCTATCTGACGATAAAGCAAATGTTACTAATAAGGTAGAAATTTTCAATACTGGTAGTCCAGGAGACTGTAGGATCTCAGGGACATTTATAACATCCATATTAGATGGTTTGCCCAGAACTCCAATATCCCTTTTACCAGCTGGCAAATAAAAAGCCTTCAAGCAAAAATAGGTCAACTTTTAACAGAGCAAGATATTTTGCAAATAATGGAATACTCTGAACAAAACCAAGAAAGTATATTGTATTTTCCGAGACTTATATTTTGACAACATAAATCTTATAACTTTGTAAAAATATTTTTTGGCAACACAGGTCTCAGAACTACAGGGCTAGTTTTTACTGACACCAAAATGTCAGACAATGTTGTGCCCTAGGTACATCACCGACATGGATATTTATCCAGCCATTTTTATATTTTTTAAAGATTTTTCGAAATATATAAAACAGGATTGCTGCGCTTAATGAGAAAAGATTCAGCTGATATCTTCCAAAACAGTTGTAGGTGAGAAATTTTGTACTTAGCTTTTCACAAGAACTTCAGGAAGTTCAGCCTTGAATTAATCAAAATCCCAACGCTATCAGGCGTGCTCCACATAAAGCGTTTCACCCTGGAGGCTTTGTCAGGGGAAATTCATAGAAGCACTGCAAGCAAAATAAGTGCATGTAATACAAACTTTCATCCATCTGTAGTTTAATTGAGGAAGAAGTCAAAAACATATCATATCTTTAGCAATCGCCTAAACAGTAGCTTGTAGACTCACTGTTTTTTCACGGTATTACCCCTCATATATAGACGTCGCGCATGCGGATTGATTGAAAATCAGTATTCATCTTTAAAAGGATACACTGCGCATGCGAAAAGGTCGGAGGACTAAATTAAATGCTATCTGATGCAACCCTAAATGGTCCAATTCATCAAAAACAGGCTCCCGATTCGATCCGCATGTTTAGACCCAGTGGGGTTACTGTTTGTAACCGATGAATCCAATGTTGCTCCACATAGAGTAGTGCTTGTTCCCGTGTTCTGCCCAACTGGGAAGTAGTCAGCTGTTCTGTACAAAAACATCTAAGGTACTCATATGTATGATTGAATTCCAGGCAATGATCCACCATAGGTGCCTCACGCCTATGACATTTTAATTTACTTTTGTATTCATTCATACGAACACGAAAGGGCCTGATGGTCTTGCCCACATACATCAGATTGCAAGGACATTTCACACAATATACTACATATGAAGATGAACATGTGGTTGAACATCGAAGTTTATAAATTTTGTCATTATGATTAAATTCTACCAGCTCTTGAATAATCATGCAGATATTACAGGAGCCACATTGAGTATGCCCCATTGTCATTATTGTTGTGGTCGGTGACAGCAGATGTAAAATAGTAGGACTTAGTAACTCCTTAAAATTATGTTGTCTCCTCCATACACAATGAACTGTATGATGTTCCAATCCTGGGATGCTTCGTAAAACATTCAAATGTCGCCTAAGACTACATTTTAAAGTTAAATGAAATGGAGTGAAACACGTGACCAAATTAACTTGCTGAATAGTGGCATTAGATTGTACTCTCTCTGAAGAATGCAGCAATAAGTCACGATTAGTATACAATGCCCGTTTGTAAGCTCGATCAACCACTCGGGGGGATATCCTCGTTGATAGAAGTTATTTCGCAATTGTTGGGACTGCAACTTAAAATCCAGAAGATCAGAACAATTACGGCGATAATGTATGAACTGAGATAATGGTAGACTGTCCTTTAAAGATAGCAGATGTGCACTATTATAGTGCAACACTGCATTTTTATCTATGGATTTTCGAAACGTTGAAGTATGCCATCCCAACTCTGATTTCTTTACTAAAATATCCAGAAAAGTTATTTGTTCTAAAGATAGTTTATCGTGAATTTAATGTTGTCAGTTCTACTATTCAACCAATCATGAAATTGAATAAGATCCACCAACGTACCTTGCCATAGGACAAAGACGTTGTCAATATTGCGCCGCCATAGTTTAATTGATGTAATATATGGAGAGATCCCAAGCCAGTCTTGCTCGAATTTTTCCATGTAGAGATTTGCAACCGATGGGGCACATGTGGCACCCATCGCCACACCACATAATTGGCGGTAGATATTGTCTTCAAAAATGAAAAAATTATTATGCAAAACTAACTTTGCCAGATCAGATATCCAGGATCGTTTACCTCTTCCTCTAAAATCCTCCTGGTCTCCACCACTTCCTCCTCCCCCCTCTTTGGTATTATACAAAGATCTAATTTTGAAAGATTTACAAAAAATTGAGTTAACTCGTAATAACTGCCATCATGTTCTATCCTCCTCAGAACGCATAGCGTTACGTGCTCTTCAATCTCGAACTGATCTAGTAATTAGACGAGCAGATAAGGGGGGTGGAATAGTGATATGGGATCGGCAACAGTATTTACAAAAGCTTTCCATCAGTTATCCGATTCAAAAGTTTATCAACAGTTAGAAATTGATCCAACGTTTGACCTTCAGCAGCAAATTAAGAAGATCACTACTCAAGCATTAGATGCTAAGCTCATTTCTAAACGAGAATGGTATTTCTTAAACCCGTCTGGTTCTAATATGGCTACATTTTACCTAGTCCCAAAAATTCATAAAAATTTACAAAACCCTCCAGGAAGACCTATAGTGTCTACTCGTGGTTCACTGTTAGAACTCCTATAGTTTTTTTTGGATTCCTATTTAAGGCCTAGGATGTCTTTAATACCTTCCTTTGTTAAAGATTCTACTCATTTTTTACAACTTCTTTATGCTAATACACAGTTAGCAATGGAATCTGATATTCTTTTAGTAACTTTCGATGTGGTCTCATTATACACAGTTATCCCCCAATCTCAAGCACATCTAGTGGTTATGGCAGCCCTTCAAGATCGGGGTGACCTTTATGAACAACAGCTACTTTTGCTATCTGATCTAGCAAAGTTAGTTTTGCATAATAATTTTTTCATTTTTGAAGACAACATCTACCGCCAATTATGTGGTGTGGCGATGGGTGCCACATGTGCCCCATCGGTTGCAAATCTCTACATGTAAAAATTCGAGCAAGACTGGCTTGGGATCTCTCCATATATTACATCAATTAAACTATGGCGGCGCTATATTGACGACGTCTTTGTCCTATGGCAAGGTACGTTGGCAGATCTTATTCAATTTCATGATTGGTTGAATAGTAGAACTGACAACATTAAATTCACGATAAACTATCATAGAAACATAGAAACATGACGACAGAAAAAGACCACATGGCCTATCTAGTCTGTCCTTCCATAACAACTACAACAGTCCACTTTTTGCCTTTAGAGATCCTCTGTGTTGGTCCCATGCTTTCTTGAATTCAGTTACTGTCCTCATCTCTACCACCTCCACTGGGAGACTATTCCATGGATCCACTACTCTTTCCGTAAAGAAATATTTCCGCATATCACTCCTGAATCTATCTCCCTTCACCCTCATCCCATGTCCCCTCGTAGCAGAACTTGCTTTCAATTGGAAGAGGCTCTCTCCCTGAACATTTATGCCACGGAGGTATTTAAACATCTCAATCATATCACCTCTATCCCGCCTTTCCTCTAAGGTGTACATATTAAGATCCTTAAGTCTGTCCTCATATGCTTTATAATGAAGCCCATTAATCATTTTGGTAGCAACCCTCTGCACCGACTCCATCCTGTTCACATCCTTTTGAAGGTGCGGTCTCCAGAATTGCACACCATACTCCAAATGAGGTCGCACCAAAGACTTATACAGAGGCATTATCACCTCCTTTTTTCTGCTAGCCATTCCTCTCCGTATGCACCCAAGCATCCTTCTAGCTTTTGCTGTCGCCTTTTCCACCTGTTTAGCTACTTTAAGATCATCAGACACAACCACGCCTAGGTCCCGCTCTTCTTTAGTGGACAAAAGTACTTCACCTCCTATACTGTATTGCTCCCTTGGATTGCTGCAGCCCAAATGCATGACCTTACATTTTTTAACATTAAATCCCAGCTGCCAAATTCTAGACCATTCTTCAAGCTTAGCTAGATCCCTCCTCATGTTATCTACCCCTTCCTGGGTGTCTACTCTATTGCAGATTTTGGTATCATCCGCAAAGAGGCAAACCTTACCCGACAGCCCTTCCGCTATATCACTAACAGAACAAATAACAGAACAAATAACGTTTTTGGATATTTTAGTAAAGAAATCAGAGTTGGGGTGGCATACTTCAACGTTTCGAAAATCCATAGATAAAAATGCAGTGTTGCACTATAATAGTGCACATCCGCTATCTTTAAAGGACAGTCTACCATTATCTCAGTTCATACATTATCGCCGTAATTGTTCTGATCTTCGGGATTTTAAGTTGTAGTCCCAACAATTGCGAAATAGCTTCTATCAACGAGGATATCCCTCCCGAGTGGTTGATCGAGCTTACAAACGGGCATTGTATACTAATCATGACTTATTGCTGCATTCTTCAGAGAGAGTACAATCTAATGCCACTATTCAGCAAGTTAATTTGGTCATGTGTTTCACTCCATTTCATGCAACTTTAAAACGTAGTCTTAGGCGACATTTGAATGTTTTACGAAGCATCCCAGGATTGGAACATCATACAGTTTGTTGTGTATGGAGGAGTGTGATGGCGCAGCGGGGTTAAACCCTAGAGAAAGGAGGAGAAACCAGTTTTTTTCCCTGAAGCAAACAGCAGTGCAGGAAGGGAAAGGGTTAAACCTCCAACTCAGAAAAAAAACTCTATGCACCGAAAGCTAGAGAGGGAGCCACACCTCAGCTCCATGGCAACCGAAGGAGCTGACGTGAGAGGCAGGGGGGCAGAGTCAAAGCCCATAGGACAGCCCCAAACATTTAGGCAGGAAGAAACAGTTAGTAAAGGAAGGCGTGTGGGGAGAGAGAGGAAAAACCACGGGACAAACAGCAGAGAGCAGGAAGAGAGAAGAAGGAATAATCCTCACGAGGAAAGGCTGGAAAGTTTGTCTAAGAGCCAGAGGAGTTCTTCTCAGGAGTCTTCCGTTGAAGCTGTTTTAGAAGGTGGGAAAATAAGTAGAAACAAAGCTCCTTTTGAAAGGCTGCACAAACACTCTTATTGCAGGCAGCGTGTTTGTAGCTCCAGTTCTGAGAGAAGCACAGCTGACAGAGAGCAAGTTGCTGACCGGAAGCTGTGGAGACAGGAGTCAGACCCAGACCCTGCTGAGAAGCATGCCATAAGAGATCAGGTGAAGCAGTCTGGGGACAAGTGGTTGCCTTTAAGCCTACCAGAAAGGGCAAGAAGTGCCAGGAAAAAGGTGAGCCCTTTTGAAACCCTTAAGACAGTGTTAAAGGAGACTGGTATCCTTAGTTCCTCCCCCATACCTCAGAGTAGGGAAGAGTCCCGTTGGAGACAGCTTAAAACATTATTAGAGCAATGGAAGTCTGCTGTGGAGAACCCTGTAAATAAACAGGTTATATCAGACTCAGAGGGAGAACCCATGCAAACTGAGGAAGCTTTTATAGAAAGCGAAGGTTCTGATATGGAAACAGACTGTGCTTATTGCAAAAGAGAGTAAAAGCTGTTAAACGTTTATGCTGATGATAAGTGCTGGAAGAAGCCTGAATTTGTGCTGGTGGGATTTACACTGGGAGAGGCATAGAGCTGCCGAAGTGTAAAAGCCAAGCTAATTTGGCAACCGTGAAAGAAGAGAACATTACTGTTTTATTGTCTGTAATAAGAAGGCATTTGTTACTGGAAGAAAAAGCAGTTAATGTTTAGCAACTGAAAGAAGGTTGGAGAAAGTGCTTTGAAACAGACATGC
This sequence comes from Ichthyophis bannanicus, assembly GCA_033557465.1. Taxonomy (NCBI): domain Eukaryota; kingdom Metazoa; phylum Chordata; class Amphibia; order Gymnophiona; family Ichthyophiidae; genus Ichthyophis; species Ichthyophis bannanicus. Next base: position 642,467,662 of record CM066032.1, read on the forward strand.
CTGTATGTATAACAGGTGGACTGTGCTGTATCAGTTAACTTCATTTTGGTTTGGAGAAGAATCCTTTATTTCTGTTCAATAGGGATAGTAGATATATACTTGTGCAACAATAAAACTTATTGTTACCCCAATTCCTTTGTTGACTCTGTCTTGACCACAACTACAAGGAACATAGACCGCAGCACTTATAAGGATATATAAATATGTGGTCCGTCCATTTCTAATAGGCAACCGCCTATACCAAGGACTGGACGCGACAAGGAGACAACGTAATTTAAAGGAGTTACTAAGTCCTACTATTTTACATCCGCTGTCACCGACCACAACAATAATGACAATGGGGCATACTCAATGTGGCTCCTGTAATATCTGCATGATTACTCAAGAGCTGGTAGAATTTAATCATAATGACAAAATTTATAAACTTCGATGTTCAACCACATGTTCATCTTCATATGTAGTATATTGTGTGAAATGTCCTTGCAATCTTATATATGTGGGCAAGACCATCAGGCCCTTTCGTATTCGTATGAATGAACACAAAAGTAAATTAAAATGTCGTAGGCGTGAGGCACCTATGGTGGATCATTGCCTGGAATTCAATCATACATATGAGGACCTTAGATGTTTTTGTATAGAACAGCTGACTACTTACCAGTTGGGCAGAACACGGGAACAAGCGCTACTCTATGTGGAGCAAATTGGATTCATGGGTTACAAACAGTAACCCCATTGGGTCTAAACATGCAGATCGAATGGGAAGCCTGTTTTTGATGAATTGGATCATTTAGGGTTGCATCAGATAGCATTTAATTTAGTCCTCTGACCTGTTCGCATGCGCAGTGTATCCTTTTAAAGATGAATACTGATTTTCAATCAATCCGAATGCGCGGCGTCTATATATGAGGGGTAATACCATGAAAAAACAGTGAGTCTACAAGCTACTGTTTAGGCGATTGCTAAAGGTATGATATGTTTTTTGACTTCTTCCTCAATGAATTTCCCCTGACGAAGCCTCCAGGGTGAAACGCTTTATGTGGAGCGCGCCTGATAGCGTTGGGATTTTGATTAATTCAAGGCTGAACTTCCTGAAGTTCTTGTGAAAAGCTAAGTACAAAATTTCTCACCTACAACTGTTTTGGAAGATATCAGCTGAATCTTTTCTCATTAAGCGCGGCAATCCTGTTTTATATATATCGAAAAATCTGAAAAAAATATAAAAATGGCTGGATAAATATCCATGTCGGTGATGTACCTAGGGCACAACATTGTCTGACATTTTGGTGTCAGTAAAAACTAGCCCTCGCCGACCCGGTGGGGCATTTGAGGCGGATGCCGCTTGGCAGGGGAGCGGCAGTGCTGTAGGTTGGGAGAGACATCACGGTTGTGGTCTCTGCCCGGTGGAAGGAAATTGCCGGCCTTTGCTAATAACATGGCAAGGCGGGCGGTGGGGGAATGGGGGGGTGGATGATGCTCCGCTTTGCTATAAATGTAGTAAAGGCTGTTAGTGTAGCTGGGTTTAAAAAAGGTTTGGACAAGTTCCTGGAGGAAAGGTCCATAAACCATTATTAAGAAGTGACCGAAGATATCAATGCTTGACCCAATACAAGCATTGTGGAACTTGTGTCTCTTGGGGAAACTGCTAGGTACTGTCGCACCGCCGCCCTAGTGGCCAAGGGTGGTTAAGGCAGTCGGGTGGACATGAGTTATTTTTTTCTATTTTGAGTTTGGTCCTTGTATGCGGGTTCTGGGTATCTGTTCCCAGGACCTACCGTGTACCAAAACTTCAAGTGAACACAAAGTCCGAGGGTAGGGAAAGAAAGGCTTTTTATTTCCCCTAATGTACAATGGTTCAAATAGTGGAGTCTACATCAACATAAAGAAAACCTTGCTTCAGGTAGAAAAGAAAACATATTCGGATATTGCTTTGTCTACTGTTACTTCACAGGACCTTATACAAATAAAACACACAGGCTTTGCTACTGAGCCCTGCTTTACACATCAGGCAGAGACTCTAGGCTTCCTGCCTGACAGTAGCTGCAATCCATGGCTATCTCAGGAGGGTCCTCATTGAATTCCACCTGCATAGGCTGTGGGTCTGATAACTGTGACTCTGTATCAGTATATTCTTGTGGAATACGTTGAGGCTTCTCATATACCGCTTGCACTAGCCTCCAGTGTTCTGGGCCTAGGCCTGGGCTTTGGTCATGTGAATGCTTGCTATGAAAGTGTCTTCCTTTGTCTTGGTGCCTTGTATTAAACAGTCTTTCTTTTGATAAAAGCTTGTGTCTTGTCTTACAGACAGCTTGGTAAGGAGTGCACACCTCTGTCCCTTGTGCTCCCTGTGTCAGCAAGTTATAACGCTTATTAGAATAAAAATGTGGTTTACCTTGTTCTCTGGGCCTATCCCAGTTAGCTGAGTCTTGAGGCCTAGTCCTGCTGCAATTCAGCCTTACTCGAGCAGTAGGCTTCCCACTGTTCAGCTGGCCTTCGGGTGGAGTTACCACTCTTTCACACCCACACCTTTTGCTCCTTGAATGAAGAGTGTTACCTCTTATGGCAATGACTTCATCATCTCTCTAGTAACTTCCACAGTGTCCTGCATCTGCTGGTACCGGTTCCTCATATAAAACTCTGACCTTTGTTTCTCTCCTGGTACCTTTCTTTCCAGTGTCTCTTTGCCAAGAACTCCTGGTATTCGGCTGCACCGGACTCACTGTGTCTTCTTGCCAGGAACTCCTTCCTCTCTGGTCTCTTTGCCAAGACTCCTTTTCCTCTTCCTCTTCTGCTTCTGCCTCTGCCTCTGCCTCTTTTGCTTGTCCTACTTCCTCCTTTTCAACTTCCCAGCCTTTCCTAAGAGGAACTCCACCTTTCCTGGATTGGCTGTTGGGCGGCATTACATCACCAGCTCTGGGGTGCGGTTCTCTAGGCCTTGGAAGGTCTCTCTTGCTCCCCCTATCTGGCTCCTCGTAATGTCGCATCTGGTGTTGGAATCTTTTTTCTGGATTTAAAACCTTTTTTCCTGTTTGAATAGGCTCTGCAGTACCACAGTACATATGACCTAGATTGGCCACTGTTGGAAACAGAATACTGGGCTTGATGGACCTTGGTCTGACCCAGTATGGCATATCTTATGTCCTTATGTTAAATGGCTGGTGGGGGTATCATCCGGAAATTTAGGAAGCGGGGGAGGGGGGTAATGTTTGAATTGAGAACGTTTGGTTGGCCTATGTTGGGCCGGTTTGTAATGTTATAAATAAAGCTGCGACCAACTAATTGTTCACCAAAGTTATGGTCTGTGTGTTTTCTGTTCTGGGAGAAAGGTGAGAAAAGGAGGGGGAGGGAGGGGTGCCCATGAAGTAATTTGGGCTAGGATTGTGGAGTGGTGGTAAAGTGGCATGGCTACTGGTAGGCAAGTTGTGGGCATCCGGATACCTCGGTTAGTGCCGCCATGCCGTAGGGCAGGGTCCCAAGGCCGGTTGTAACCGGGTTCCCAGGGCCCAGTCTCCTTGCGGCAGCAGCGCGGTCTGGGGTAAAAGAGGGGGGGAGCGCGGAGGAGGGGGCGGCCGGCACCAGCGACCTGTGTGGGGACGCGGGTGAAGGTGATTGGTGCTGGTGCCGGCTGGGGAGCAGAGCAACGGCACGCGAGGGAGATCGCGGGTGTGCGCTCTCTCCCTCTTTTCAGCGTGCCAGCCATTGGAAAAGGTGTCCCTACCCACCCTCCCCTCGCTCATGGTAGTAAGGAAGGGTACGGTCGTCGCAGCTGGGTAAGGGGGGGTCATTGTAGCCATGGGCTGGCGGGGTAGCGAGCCGGCTCTCGCCGACCCGGTGGGGCATTTGAGGCGGATGCCGCTTGGCAGGGGAGCGGCAGTGCTGTAGGTTGGGAGAGACATCACGGTTGTGGTCTCTGCCCGGTGGAAGGAAATTGCCGGCCTTTGCTAATAACATGGCAAGGAGGGCGGTGGGGGAATGGGGGGGTGGATGATGCACCGCTTTGCTATAAATGGCTGGTGGGGGTATCATCCGGAAATTTAGGAAGCAGGGGGGGGGGGTAATGTTTGATTTAAGAACGTTTGGTTGGCCTATGTTGGGCCGGTTTGTAATGTTATAAATAAAGCTGCGACCAACTAATTGTTCATCAAAGTTATGGTCTGTGTGTTTTCTGTTCTGGGAGAAAGGTGAGAAAAGGAGGGGGGAGGGGGAGGGAGGGGTGCCCATGAAGTAATTTGGGCTAGGATTGTGGAGTGGTGGTAAAGTGGCATGGCTGCTGCTAGGCAAGGGGTGGGCATCCGGATACCTCGGTTAATGTTAAAAAGCAGAGGGCACAGCACAGATCCTTGGGTACTCTACTATTCACCTTTCTCCATTAAGAAAATTGGTCATTTAGTCCTACTTTCTGTATTCTATCTTTTAACTAGCTCCTCATCCACAATACTACACTGCCTCCTTATCTCATGATTTTTTAATTTCCTCAAGAGCCTCTCGTGAGGGACCTTGTCAAAGGCTTTCTGACAATACAGATACACTATTTCAAAGGACTCATCTTGGCTAAATCTATCAGTGCACTACTTATTTATTTATTTGCATTTCCTATTTACCACATGAAACAATGCAGTAAAGAAAAGAAATATAAAACACAGTAGGAAATCTCATAACAAAATTAATATCGCAACAGTCCACATCCAGGATAGACTAATACCATACTAAGCTTCAAGAAATACTAAACTTTGTTTGGTTACTTGAAAAATATACTAAATCCCATATTAAACAATGCAGTCTAGCAAAACAGAAAAGTTCATACGAGGTGTGATCAAAAAGTATGGAGACTTGTTGTGTAGCAATATAATATTACCTCGCACCATGATGCCAATTAGCATGCAGCGACCTAGTTATGTGCTCTGCATGTGCGGAGTGTAGTGTGGCCCCAGCACACCTGTACATTTTTTAATGTATGGTGTAAAAAGCAGTTTGTCAGATTTATGATGAGTGAAAAAACTGAACTGCGAATTTGCGTTACATTCTGCCAGAAACTTGGAGATTCATGCAAAGAGAATTATGACAAGTTACAGCAAATGTATAGTGATGAATGCATGAGTCATGGTCGAGTTTATGACTGTTAAAAGCATTTCCAAGAAGGCCGCCAAACTTTTGACAGTGATGAACATTCTCGAAGGCCATCCATGATCAGGAATGAAGACAAAGTTGAAGCAGTGAGTGCCGCAATACTCTCAAATCATTGATTGACTATCAGGGAGCTTGCTGAGGACATGGACATCAGTTTCAGGTTGGTACAGTCCATTCTTACTTTTGATTTGGGGATAAGATGTGTGTCTGCGAAATTCATGCCGAAACCTCTCTGACCAAAAGAAGATCGACTGTCTGCAGCCAGGGAGTTATTGGAATGCATTGAAATGACTCACATTTCATTAAAAAAAAATATTATTACTGGTGAATCATGGGTTTATGGTTATGACCTGGAAACAAAGGCTCATTCCTCACAATGGAAGACTCCAGGCTCTCCCAGAACTAAGAAAGCTCGTCAGATGAGCAGCAATGTCAAGGTCATGTTCACAGTTTTCTTTGATTACTAGGGTATTGTTCATCATGAGTATGCTACAAAACACCAAACCATCAATAAGAAGTACTATGTCCAAGTTCTGACTCATTTGAGAGATGCAGTTCATTGTAAAAGGCCAGAGTTGCATAGAAATGGTGAATAGTTGCTTCATCAGGATAATGCCCCAGCTCACACATCATCTTGTCCAGCAGTTCTTGGCCAAACACCAAATCAAGCAAGTCCGTCAGCCTCTGTACTCACCTGACCTTACACTCTGTGACTTTTTCTTGTTTCCAAAACTAAAATTACCACTGAAAGGAAGGAGAATCAATGAGTAGGAGACCATTAAACAAAATTTGACTCAGCAGCTTCACAGCATAACAAAAGAGGCATTTCAAAATTGTTTCCAGCAGTGACAGGAATGCTGGAGGAAGTCTGTTTTATCAGAAGAGGGGTACTTTGAAGGAGACTGAGTGCAATAACTGTTAGTGTTATACTTCTTGTATTATTGTAAAAGTCTTGCTACTTTTTGATCGCACCTCGTATGTGACCAGAACGCTTCAAATTATTGAATAAGACTTCAAGTTATTAAATGAGACTTTAAAAATCCTCTAATTGTGTAAGCTCAAAAAAGACAAAAAAAATGTATCTGTCCTCTACATCACCAGGCACTTTCAAGGGAATTTAAAAAAGAAAGTGGCACCTAGATCCAAAACACAGGACCGCAATGCAAGAAAAATCTTGTGTCGTGCCTGGATTTACCTAGAGACATCAGAAAAGATTAACTTTTTGCCCACAGAAAATCTAGTTTTTCTTTTGAAGGTATAATTTTAATATCATATTCTTGTCCATCTCAGAATTAAAGGATACGAGCAAGTTCGCCCAAGTTCAAATCTCATCCATTGATGATTCGATAAACTCAGAAATGTTCAGAGTATCTATAGGTGACAAAATATCCTGCCCCTCTCCATCAACATTAATAACTTTCACTGCCCTCAGAAGATAATATAAATTAAAGAAAGTGTAGCAACATCCCAATACCTTAAAACGTCCTTCAAATATTTTTGAAAGAGAACTGAAGCTGAAAGATAATGGGGAAGTTGAGGCATCGGAGATTCTTGGCACGAGAGGCATTTTCTAACTGTTCTTGTTGCTGGTGGAGAAGGAGACTGTCTCTAATAGTAGAAGAGGCAACCCCTTGCACCATAGGTGAGAAATCAAGAGAAGCAAAATAAAAGTCATGCTGGGCAAAGTTGGCAAATTGAGAGAGTTCCACCCAAGGAAGTTACATCATTGAAACAACTTTCCAAATGTCAGTCAATGATATATCTACCTTCTGGTCACTAGAAGCCAGCAAACCAAGTATAGCACTTATAGATTTTGAAACTATCAGTATTTGCACAACTTGACGCAATGGACCAAGCTTGCACAAAACACTGGGTGATCCCTCCATAGGCAAAAGAAAAAAGGAACATGGCAACCTCTCCACACTTGGTGAGGAAGTCACTAGACCCAAAGTCCCATTGCCAGACTGTGGGCTTGAGATAACATCAGCAGCTACCAATGAAGAACCAAGAGAGGTAGCTGCGCTACTGGTTAAGGGTAACGAAAGATCTTCTGGCCCCATAACAAGTTTCACAACATGCTTGTCTATAGGTCCAACCATTTTCACAGCTGTGGATTGATTAAGTCTACTCACGTTAGTCGCCTTTGTTTTACTTTTATCCATTCCAGGAACTGAGTCTCCTCAAGCTCCTCAGAACTCTGAAGGGGCTCCAAAAGGACATATCCCTTTGGACGTGCCTGCATCTGTGTCCCACGGTGTGAGGCTGCACTTTAAAGGACCCCTAGATGACATAGAGTCTCGTCACATGGATGGCTCGGATAGTAAGTTAGGCAGGGCCTACTGCCTGTCTCGGAGCATGCAATAGTTGTCCAAATAAGCAAAGCAGTCCGCAGAGCACTAGTCTCCCAGTGCACTACTTATTTAAATACAGCCAAGATGGAAAGAAGCGTGCATGTGATCTTAAGGCTAAAGGCCTGATTTTCTAATACTAAATAGTTAGTGAGTGGTCTGAGGAAGAGTAAAACGTTAGCTCACTCTTTTGTGACAGAATCAACTGCTCACAACTATTTTCTGTTTTATTGAAGAGGATGAGTGAACACTCTAATGAATACAATTTTAAAAATAGCAAGGGGACAAGGAGTACAGAACATATATTATTTCCACATCTTAAAATAAAAATGGACCATTGGCCTATTGATCTACTTTGGAAGAAACTGTTGGGTCATATAGTATGTATGCTAAAAGGGAACCCTCACAGGAAGACTCAAATGCAATACATCCGCAACAAATAGCAAACTGCCTCTTGACAAAGCAGAATAGTAGTCAGCCAAAAACAAACCCATCATCAACTGAACCTAAAAACCAACTTAGACACACCGGGACATGGGTAGAATTCACTATTCCAACAATCTGACAAGTAGCCCACACAATAACAGCCCTGAACACAACAACCTCACCGAGCAATCCCTGTCCAGTTGAATGGATAAAATCAGCTAAGGAAGAATTCACCCCTTTCATTTACAAAATCATTCACACATCCCTCACACAGGGATATATGCCTGCAACCCACAAGCTAGCATCAATCAGGCCCATCCTAGAAAGTTCTAAAATTGACAAGACAGACCCCACATCTTACCAACCGGCTTCCAGCTTATCTTTCATGATGAAAATCATAGAAAAGATGGTACAGTTACAACTACAGGATCATATCAACTCATATGCACCCCTGGATCCACATCAACATGGATTCAAGCCAAACCACAGTGTGGAAACATTGCTAACTGCACATTTTGATCACATTATCAGAGGAATAAACAATACAAAAAAAGAGCATTATACTAATATTTCTCGACATATCAGCTGCTTTTGACTGTCACATGCTATACTTCTAAGATGCCTACTGGAGATTGGTCTCTACAATAACCCACAGAAACAGTTCCAGTCATACTCAAATGACAGACAACAACATGCCAGATGAGGAGGAGACACATCCTCTCCCTTCACATTAAAGCAAGGAGTCCCACAGGGGTCACTAATATCATCCATGTTATTCAACCTATACATTCAGCCAATTTGTGATGTCGTACAAAAACATGACATCCACTGCAAAATTCTCGCTGATGGCATCATATTGTACACATCCTTTGATGTCGATACCCCGGATTACACACTATAATGCAATGCTTCACCGATGTCTTTGGATGGCTCAACGCCCACAACCTCAGAATAAACTATAGCAAAATGGAAGCACTCACAACAAGGAACAAGACCTTCACTCCTCCTTGCACAATAGCTCTAAATGACAGAAACATAGCAGTCAAAAGTGAGGTTAAATACCTAGGGGTCATCCTCAATCAGAACTTAAACCTACAAGCCCAAATTAACAGAACACCACAAAATGCATACCACAAATTGAAAGTAATTAGGAAACTAAAGCATCTCCTAAACAATGATGATTTCAGAACGGTACTAAAAGCCATAGTCACACCAGTGTTAGACTATTGTAACTCACTATATCAAGACCTGCCAGCAAAGACCATTCATTCACTGCACATGGTCCAGAACACAGCTGCCCGCATTCTCACAGGAATAAACAAGTAAAAACTCATAATGCCAACACTGGGAGCCAGGGTAGTTGGGCCAATCAGGAGTTGTGCAAAGTTTAAGGCAACAATTAATATATTGAGAATTCTGCAAAATGAATCAGCCGAGTCACTCTAAGGTCTGATAAGAAGAGTTCAATGTAAACCAGGATGTTACAATGTAAACAGTTGAGTTCAATGTAGGCCACCTTGATTTAAAGAAAAGGAGGTATATAAATACCATTAAATAAATAAATATAGAGCCAAGAGTTCTACAAAAAGTCACTATACGTGTATATCAATGTAAAAAGAAGGTGCTTTTTCTGTTTTTCTTTTTTCAAATAGTTTTTGATTGGATGAGGTTTTGATTTGAGATGTGCAGAATATATTATACATTTGGTATTTGCACATCTAAAGCACATAATAGTGTATGCACACGCAATATCTCTCTGGGTCCCAGTACAATCTCAGTAGAAAATATTGATTTTGCTGCTAATGCACGCCTGACAGTCTACATTGTATGCATGTTTCCATGGCAATTGGCACATTCTCCTTTGTTTGTGCAACTTTATTGCATGCACATTATTTACATATAATTTGTTTACTGTGTTGCGAGCAAAATACTTTCTGTGTGTGTTAGGAAACTATGTTCTGGACTTCAGCGTACAGCTCTAACACGCTGCTTGTTACATTGGCCCCTGAGTATTTCAAAGCAGAGACAACTCAAAACTACAAGCCAATAGTCATATGTTTTTATGATTTAGGACAAATAAGTACTACTGAATAAAAACTGTTAAATAATATATATCCTATATAAAGGAGAGGAAATAAGAATATTTTCTGATCTATTTGAACAAACGCTAATAAAACGTTGCAGCTTTCAACCAGTCACCACATGACCGAGATCCAGAAATGTTTACTATTACTGGTGCTTTACATTCTCACAGAATTTTATATATAATACCTGAAAATACAATTCAACTGGGCAACCCAAGATAGCTTTTATAATTGTAATCTTGGATATGATAATCTATTTTGGAGCCACATCTCAAAGAGGAGTACGATAAAAATACAGTCATTATAGACATATATCTGCTAGTGCTTTATACTATAGCTACGAGGCAACAGTGGATATATATAATACTTAAAATGAAAGATTTGCTACTCAATATAAGAGATCAATATCTTTCTCTGCTGGTCACAACTATTTACATGCTCACCTAGTATCTGACTTAAACTGTCACAGATATTAGACCTGCTGCACTAGCCCCATTGAGAAAGGTATCTCGTGCTCTATTCCACTGGCATGATCAGGGCCAGCCAACCATCAGACAATCCAGGCAGTTGCCTAGGGCAGAGATGGGGGGGGGGGGGGCAAAGAGCAGGGTATTCAAACCTAAAACAATAGATTTTGACAGTCAGGGGATGTATAAGGCCTAAGGTTTGCACACGGTGCAATATTTTCAACCATCTCTGGGGCCTTCCCTGCTTATGACTGCAGTGGTCCTACCCAGCTCATCTCCTAAGAAAATATCAAGACTATGGACATGTTTATTAAAGAGTGATCGATGGGAGCACAGGGTTTACTGCACAAATACTATGTGTCCTGGTCCCTGTGGTAGCTGGGAGCACATGACAAAAAGGCATTCACACTAAAAATCCCACTCTATCTGAACACTGCTCAAAAAGATGAGAGGGTAGTCTAAGTAGAGAGTGAGCAGCTGAGCATTGCTGGTGCAGCTGCACTAGTGATGCTTTTGATCATGAAACACACTGCTAGATAATGCCAGCCCCCGACATGCACTAATTGCACCTGCTATGGCAGCGTACCACAAAAGCATGGTACAGATGTGATTCCCACATGGTAAACAGTCCAGAGCTATTTCACATACATATATCATCTCAAACAACAATGGCTGGCACTATCCTCAGGCAAAGGGGAGGCAGGAGAAGAGAATCTTCCGCAGGAGTACCAATGGATCAGAGCAGAAGCTAAAGACCACGGCCAACACAAAGAAGATGGTGTAAAGTAGCCTTTATTAACAGACCCTTTGTGTTCCATAGACTGTATGTCTCGTAAGACGCAATCCATAAAGGTCTGTATAGTGGGGTCAACAGGACCAGGGGGATGCCAGCGGGACTTATTGCGTATAACAGAAGGATCAGTTGAAGGACAAGATTTGTCTGAAAAAAATTTTTTAATCTGTAGTTTACGAGACATTTTGTAAAGATCGATACGAGTCTGGAAGGCGTCGTATGGTGCAGTGGGAACGAAGGATAGGCCTTTTTGTAAAAGATCAATTTCTGATCTAGAAAGAGAGGCAGAGGAGAGATTCAAAACAGGTAACTCTTCTTGCATTGCACATGGGTTTATCTTGGATTAATAAGGGTCGTAAGAACGATTGTGGTTGAACCGATGTGTGTACCCCCTGCCTCTTCCTCTCCCTCTGAACTCTAACCTGGCGGGAAAAGGTTTTTTGGGCTTGCGCTGCGCAGACTCCTTCTCCCAAAGGTCTTCGAATAAAAAATCTCTGGAGGTGCCAGGTGAGGCGGGGAGGGGTGTAGAGACTGGGGAGGCAAAAAGCTCTTCTGATTCACTTCTAATACGTTTCTTACTCCTTTCTTGTGCATCATTGTATCTGTCTATAGGAGAATTCTTCTTTTTAGAGGTGGAGGGTTCGCTATATGTATAGGTAGAATGTTCCTGCTTCTTTGAGTAGCCATGATTTTGATTGTTATAGTTATCATATCTATGAGATTGATCATTATAGTGGTAAGTATCCTGTCTCCTAGAATAGTCGTAATTACGATTATCCTGATCGTCTTTCTTAAAACTAACTTGTCGTTGGGCATTAAACGGAACACGTGATTTCAACCATAAATAGACATTATCATTTTTATAGTCCAATTCATCGCGTTTATGTTTATCAAGCTTCCCTCTTTTAATCTCTCTACGATACTCATCAAGCTTTTTATTATAGTCGTCAATAAGTCTTCCAAAGTGTCTATCTTCAGCTTTCAGAGAATCCATTTTCCGCTCTGCTTCTATTTTAATCAGTTCAGCCTTTTTCTTCGCGGTCTCAGCCAAGAGGACCATGAAGTCGAGGGAGCATTTATTTAAAATGGCACACCATCTATCCATAAAAGGTTTGTCATCTCTGAACATATTGGGTTCCCTCGTCATCCTGAGTCCTCTTGGAATGCGTTTTACCCTGCAATATTGCAGCATACTTGCGTAATGTAGTTTGTATCTGATGGCTGCTTTTCTGGTATGAATTAAGTCAATCCAACAATCAGCAAAGCTCACTTCTTCGGAATCATCTTCCACCAAAGGAGGTTCCTTAAGAAGATGGTTCAAATGATCTTCAGAGTAGCTGAAAACATTGTCCCATTGTGTGAAGGCCATGGTATTCTTTAAAGGAAGAAACCAAAGGGGAGGCAGGAGAAGAGAATCTTCCGCAGGAGTACCAATGGATCAGAGCGGAAGCTAAAGACCACGGCCAACACAAAGAAGATGGTGTAAAGTAGCCTTTATTAACAGACCCTTTGTGTTCCATAGAAGTGAATCAGAAGAGCTTTTTGCCTCCCCAGTCTCTACACCCCTCCCCGCCTCACCTGGCACCTCCAGAGATTTTTTATTCGAAGACCTTTGGGAGAAGGAGTCTGCACAGTGCAAGCCCAAAAAACCTTTTCCGGCCAGGTTAGAGTTCAGAGGGAGAGGAAGAGGCAGGGGGTACACACATCAGTTCAACCACAATCGTTCTTACGACCCTTATTAATCCAAGATAAACCCATAAGTGCAATACAAGAAGAGTTACCTGTTTTGAATCTCTCCTCTGCCTCTCTTTCTAGATCAGAAATTGATCTTTTACAAAAAGGCCTATCCTTCGTTCCCACTGCACCATACGACGCCTTCCAGACTCGTATCGATCTTTACAAAATGTCTCGTAAACTACAGATTAAAAAAAAATTTTCAGACAAACCTTGTCCTTCAACTGATCCTTCTGTTATACGCAATAAGTCCCGCTGGCATCCCCCTGGTCCTGTTGACCCCACTATACAGACCTTTATGGATTGCGTCTTACGAGACATACAGTCTATGGAACACAAAGGGTCTGTTAATAAAGGCTACTTTACACCATCTTCTTTGTGTTGGCTGTGGTCTTTAGCTTCCGCTCTGATCCATTGACTATCCTCAGGCAAGCCAGGGCATTGGCATGTGAGGGGCAGCAAGGATCGGTGGCCATGAGAGCAAAACAATAGAGCAACAGCCACAAAAATAAGATCAAGCAGCATACATTTTTTTACAAAGCAATGTTTGCGGTCAAAGTATGCTGTGCAGAATGCATGTATACTGGTTAGGTGTAGAAAGGCAGCAGATGTGATGGGCTGGAAAGGAGGCATAGTCATGAGGGTTGCCTTCTTTGCCCAACACCCCAGCACCAGCCTTGCACACAACAGAGGCAGGGCAGCACCCATGGATACTGCTCCATGCCAACATCTGCAGCAGAGCAGATGATTGCACAATTAAGAGTGGCAAACGTAGCAGGGAGAGTGTCCCCACGACACTATCAGGAGGATAGCAGTACATTGCCCCCTCCCACCCTAGGTATTTAATGGACTGTGCTGTAGCTGACTAGGACAGTCATATATGGATGGACAGACTATGATGGAGAGGAGTGGGAAGATAAGGTATGTCCTCAGTGAAACTAAAGTTGGCCACATAATCAGAGTTGGAGACAGCTGAATACAGTTGGGTGCGTGCCATGCAAATGAGGTGTTGCAACTATGGGCAAATTGTAAGACTTGCACATAATTGTGCTGTCTCGCCACCACCTCCCCTGATGGGAGTCTAAATCTATTGATGCACAAGTGCACCTGGGGCACTATGCTGGTGCCATGGGCTCTGTTTCTGGAGGCACATGGTCCTTCACCCTGACCATAAGGAAGAATGTTTGTGCCCCACTGGCTCAGTGCACTTGCTTACATTTAAACCACTGAAGGAAGGCTATTAGAGCTCTCTGGTCAGTGTCCCCTCTCCCTAGCATGTTAATTAGAGGGTGAGGTATTCTTCCCTCCTGGGGAGCATTTACAGGCTCCTTATGGCTTGGGGACCCTCAGCTTCCTGAAGGCAGGTATACTTAAGCTAGGGACTGATTGGAGTGCCTTTCTTCATGGTGATGGGTGTGGTGTACTGCAGTGTTCACCCAGAGCTATCACCTTGTAAGGAGCATGGGTAACCTCCCTCTCTCCTGGAATACTAGTTGTTTGTGTGGTGGGTTTCCTATATGCCTGATATAGGGACTGTGTCTGGACATCCCAGACCCCAGTTAGTAAGAGAGGTGAATAGCAAATGCACTCCATATCTGTGTGGTCTCTCTGTGAACCAACAGATCTGCATACCAGACCATTGTGTCCTCTTCACCCCTCTTTAGTAAGGGATCAGTATCAGACATATGAGAAAACTGACAAGGAATAGTCCCAACTTCTCCATCACACTGAGTGCCTGGCCACCTGTTCATTGTACCCTAGATTGTGGGTGGCTCAGGGTAAGAGGATACCATAATCCAGGACCCACATGCTCAGCAATGCTGACACCCTTCCTTCTTTCCCCATAGCTGGCCCCCCTATTCGTGTAGATGTAGCATTGTGTCCTAACTTCCACAGACATGGCAGTTTCTATCCATGGGTTTGATTCATGGATTTGCAATCCCAGACATCCCATATTTAGACCCATATTTCTGAGTTGTGCAACAGGGTTCACATATTCTCCAGTCAGCCTTCTCTATGTATACACATGTGTCTCCAGGCTATGTATATATGCATGCATAAGCATATGTCAGTGGCTGTGTGTGTGTATGTATGTGTTTATGTGTGTTCGCACGAATATGTTGGTGGGGCTTTGCATGCATGTATGGGGGTATATGTCAAAGGGCTGTGTACACCTGTATGTTGGGGGTTTGTGTGTGCAATTTCCTCTGTCTTCCTTCACCAACTGCTTATCCCTCCCACTCCTGCACTATTCCCCCTTCTTATCCATTATCACCTTCTCCCTTGGAAAGTGCACCCTCCCGCTGCACGCCCCAATGCTAATCGTTTAGCATCAGAGTGTTCCAGGGGTGGCACCCAGCAATAACTGGGCAGAGGTGATATTGAGTCACTGCCAGATTACAGCAGTGTGGTGAAAGTCAGGTGCAGTAAAAGCTGGCCTAACTTTCACCACTGAAGCTATCTGGGCAGTGGCTGAATATTACCGCTGCCCGGCAACCCAGGCAACCTGAATATTCAATGTCGGGGCCTAGATATAACCCTGGCATTGAATAGTCAGTTCTAAAGTTCAGTGGTGGTGGCTATTCACTTTATCAATGCTAGCCACAGTTGCTGAATATTGAACCCAATATTTTTTACTGTTCTGAAATTCTTCCTGGATGTTTCATCCAAAGAATGCTCGATCAACACCTGAGCTGCTTATCCATCTCTTTGGCAGGGAAGATATGTATGATTTTTTATGCCAGCAGCACAAGCTTGAGCAAACAACCATCCCTTCAAATATTTCCTGAAAATCAGGAAATACCTCAAATGACTATTCAGAGGTAATTCCGTAGCACTATGCAGGACCAATGATGCATAAGGCTTATCTTCACATCACAGCAAGGTTTATCTGGATTAGAGAGAGGACTGCCATCAATTCCTGCTGTGAAGAACACAGATTTATGCCTGTTTTGGGGGGAAATAAAAGATATAGTTGATTAGCAGAATGCTGTGCTTTCAGACATTTGAGCTTCATGGAAATACAGTAGTTTTAAATTGCATATGCCTATTGGGGAGGATCCAATCATATATATGGATCATCAGATATTGAAAGTGTACTGGCTGAAGAAGCTGTGGAAGAGATTGCTGTTAGCATGCCAAATGGTGAAGAAATATAAACTGATATTAGCAGTGCCAAGGCCAAGAACCTTTCTAGCTCCCTGGCTCTGTGACCAATGTGCTTAGGCTGTTTTGAAGCCACTCCTCATCATCGTCTGCTTTGAACATTTGTGTATGACTTAGTCTTGCTATTGTATGACTTTTACCTACTGCTATCTACCGTGCTTCGATTCCACTAACTCAAGTTCTCTCACCCTCCCTCCGTTATCCCGAGTCCCTTCTCTTATGCTTGAGTACACACCCAGTGACTCATCTCCTGGTAATTTACTCCCCTCCTTTTTTTACTCCCCATCTTTGGGAGTTTCTTCTCTCCTCTATCTCTGACTTATCCCTACAGTTCCCCAACTTATATTACTCAGAGATTTCAACATTCACCTTGATTCGCCCACCTCTTCAATGGACCTGTCATTTACCTCACTTCTCCATGACCTTTCATTGGTACAGCATGTTAACTTCCCCATCCATGTAGATGGCCACACTTTGGATCTGGTCATTACCCCGCTAACCTCTCCTGCCCAACCCCTGCTTCTAACCCATAAGCCAGTGCCCTGGTCAGACTATTTTTGTCTCACCTTCTCCCTGCAGTTCGTTCTGCTCGGTTCCACCTCTTCCTTACCCCGCTCCAGTGCTTCCTCCTCTTCAGTACGACTCTCTTGTCGCATTACCCCCTCCACTCTTGAGAGTTTTTTCCCCTGCAGACCAACTCCTCCCCTCAGATTTCTCGTCTCTTTCTCCCACCTCACAGGTAGCATCATGGAACTCCGAGCTCTCCAAATCGCACCATTACAACCTCACCATCCTTATCATGCTGCCATCGGCCCTGGTTTCATCCTGGTCTTCGGTTACAGCACTCCTACTTCTGCAGGGCATAACATCTTTGGAGGAAAGCTTGGTCACCTGCCACCTACCAGTACTTCAAGTCCTGTCATCTTCAATACCACTCTAGCATCCATCAGGCCAAAATGCACCTTCTACTCAGAGGCAATTGCATCAGCCCCGAATAGGTCTCATCAGCTATATTCCACTCTTCAAGCTCTCTCCAGCCTGCAGTCTCATTCCTCTCCTGGTGACTTCTGCTCAGCTTCAGCTCCTAGTCTGTCCTGGCTAACCTCCTTCTTCCTCACCAAAACCCAGGACTTACGCTCTTCTCTTCCCTTTTGTCCCCAACCACTGACTTCCCCTCCTCCAATCTCTCCCTCCCCAACCACTCCCCTGTCTCACACCTGGGCCAACTTCTACCCTCTCACATCCACAGAACCTCTTAAACTAATCTCCACAACACATAAGACCACCTGCTCACTGGACCCCATACCATCCTCCTGGCTGTCTGAACCCTCCCTTGGCCTGCTCTCTCCAATGCTTACTATAATCAATACCAGCCTCACCACTGGGACTTTTCTCCTCTCTTGGAAACACGCCCTGGTCCACCCTCTCTTGAAGAACCCATCCCTTGATCCCCTCAATCCAGCACATTATCATCCAGTCTTGAATCTGCCCTTTGCTTCAAAACTCCTGGAAACTCAGCCTTCTCTCAACTTTCCCATCACCTTGACTCAACTCACTTCCTTCACCCTCGTCAGTCCGGCTTCCACCCAGGCCATAGAGTAGAATCCATCATGTCCACTGTTCTGAACAAAATACATTCCTCACATGATCGTGGTGACATCTCGGTGGCAGTGTCACTAGATCTATCTGTAGCCTTTGATCTTGAAGATCACTCACTCTTGCTCTCTAGACTACACTGGTCAACACTGAAATTGTTATTGACTTTAAAAGACCCTAATCTGTAGTACCATGGTGAGCTGAACACGAATATAACATTAAAAATTTTTTATTGGCTCTCGTTTTGAAGATATTGCATGTAGTTCATTTTTGACATTTCACCGTGTAAATTTATCCAGTAGGACATCAACAACATCCCAAATAAGCCTTGAATGATGTAATATTGCATCACGTTGCATAATATCAGCATGCACACATCATCCAGAATTGATTGCATCATTTTTTGATGCAATGCAATACTACTGCCAGATGGCTGCTGAAGCCATCTGACGTCAGCAGTGTACTATACGCAGTCAGAAAGGAAAGTAATCTGGTATTCTGTTCCGATATTGAAAGCCTCATGAATGCCTTAAAAATCACTCATGACCCACAAGACTGGAGACTATTTATAGACTCTTCGAAACTGAGTCTGAAGGCTGTGCTTTTGAACAATGGAGACCGTCTTCCATCTATTCCAGTAGCGCATGCCGTCCACATGAAAGAGAAAAGAGAAGAAGAATATAAAGAATATAGGGAATATAGAGGGATCCGTGAGGATTTTTTCATCACAGATAAGTTTTTGGTTTAATACAACCTACTGCTTCATCTTTGGATTGAGATAAAGAACTATATAGGATTTCAGGGAGTTTTAAAACCTGGTTCGGTTCTCCCATGCAGCAAGGTTGTCTATAACTTGGACTCAATTTTGAATACATCCCTCTTTAGAAATAATCAATAATAATTGGTTGTCATCATTGAATAAGAGTTTGCAGAGCTCGACTGTAGTTAAATCTGCTCTTGAAAGAATATTTTAACTGTTAAATCTAAAAAAATGGATGGTAGGAGTCTTTGATGTAAGGAAGGGGTCAGGACTTTCTCAGGCTTTTCAGTATCTGTGGCCTGTAGCTATCCTCCCCCATTCATTCTGAGACCCGCATCCAAGAAAAATCAAAAAAAGAAAAAAATATATATATAAATTTTTTTTTTATAAAATAGATGAAACCTGGGTCGCATCTTTTAGACCTATATAGATTTCTTAGAATAATATATATCAGTACTCGCTAGATTTGGGGCAATTTTCTACATTTTCTGGTTTTATTGCTCCGTAAACCCTCAAATGATGGATTTGTCCACATGAAAGAGACATACGATAACTTAAAGCATCTACTAACTTCCATTAACTATAACAAGTACAACTGGCACCTCTGTGGTGACTTGAAGGTAGTTGCCCTTTTAATGGGACTGCAGCAGGGATATATAAAATACATGTGTTTCTTATGTGAGTGGGATAGCCAAGCAAGGGATTGGCACTACTTGCGGAAGGAATGGAATCGCAGACAAAATGTAACAGTTGTTGAGAAGAATATTCAGCACCCAGCTCTGGTTGAGGCTCACAAAATCCTGCTACCACCCCTTCACATCAAACTAAGTTTGATGAAAAACTTTGTGAAAGCCATGGTCCGCACTTCGCCAGCTTTCCGATACCTACATGAAAAATTCCCTCGACTCAGAGAAGCAAAGATTAAAGAGGGAGTTTTTGTGGGTCCTCAGATTCGAGAGCTCTTCAAAGATGACCGGTTCAACAACTTGCTGCAGGATGATGCGAAACAAGCATGGAATGCTTTTCGCCTAGTGTCAACAAACTTTCTAGGGAATGTTAGGGCAGAAAACTACAAGGAACTAGTAGAAGACATGCTGATGCAGTATCAGAAACCTGGCTGCCATATGTCTCTAAAGATCCATTTCCTTGATTCCCATCTCAGTTTCTTTCCTGACAACTGTGGTATGGTTAGTGATGAACAGGGCAAACGTTTTTACCAGGATATCGCAACGATGGAGCAAAGATACCAGGGAAAATGGTCCACTACAATGCTGGCTGACTACTGCTGGACACTCCCCAGAGAAGCTCCCGAACAGCTGTACAAGAGACAGGCGAAAATATCTAAGAAGTAGTCTATTACTTGTTTTTTTACAGGTATTAACCGAAGGCCTATTATATTTACTATTGACATGCATTTTGTGATGTAAACATTAATTCTTGTAGAATACAAAAAAACTAGAGCCATCTTTGCAATTTCACTGTCATATTCGTGTTCAGGATATAAAAAAATTGATAAGAAATGACTATTTTTATTTTAGTAACATGACTTTTGTAAAAATTTGTTGACCAGTGCTATGGGACGTGGGCCTCTGGGGCACTGTTTATCATTGGTTTTACTCCTTTCTGTACTCTAGGTTCTTTGCTGTTACTTCTGCATCCTCTACCACTGACCACTACCCCCTCCCCTGTGGTGTTCCCCAAGGCTCCATCTTGGCCCCCCTGTTGTTTAATGTCTTTCTTGCTCCCCTAGCTCTATTAATCCAGCAATCAGGTCTATCGGCGTATTACTACGCCAATGATATTTTCCTTTTGCACCATACCTCTTCTGCTCAAGCGGATATCTCCCCCCTCAACAACTGTTTATCACTGATCTCTGCCTGGCTTTCTACCAACTGCCTTGTCCTCAACATTATTACAACTGCAGCCATCTGGTTTCCACATGGATCCAGTTGCCCATCCCTGACTCCCTCTCTCTCAGATGTTCCAATCACTTTAGTTCCTAGGTTTTGCTATCTAGGCATACTGCTTGATAACAATCTCTCATTCCATGATCACATTTCCCAGGTGTCTCGGCGCTCTTTCTTCTATCTCTAGAGTATCCGAGCTATCCGACCTTTCCTCTCTCTACAGGCCCTGACCACCCTTCTTCTCTCTTTTGTTATCTCTAGGTTGGACTTTTGCAACCTTGCGCTTGCCAGTGTCTCCCAGTACCAACGTCGCCGGCTGCAGTTAATACAAAATACTGCAACCCGGCTTATATCTCTTGCCTCTCCTCAGGATCATATTATTCCTATCCTCCAATTCCACTGGCTTCTGTTAGATTTCCAGATAAAATTCAAGGTTCTCACTCTGGTGCATCAAGCCATTTACACTCACAGACCCCAGTACTTGGCTGACCTTTTTTTGTTTCACACTCCCTCCCGAAGTCTCCGATCGGTCCATGTCAACCAACTCCAGCTCCCTTCCCCTACCCATGCACACCTGTAATCCACCCGGCAATCAGCCTTCTTCTACATTGGCCCCTCCCTGTGGAACACCCTTCCTATTGCTCTCCATCTAGAGGAATCCTACCCCAAGTTTTGTTCTCTTCTGAAAACCCACCTCTTCTCCTCTGCCTTCGACCTTCCCTCCATGGTCCTCTAATCCACTGCTTTGACCACCTTTCCTTTAAGTATGCTTGAACGAATGTATCTTTTTCCCTCTTTCCTATGAAAATTGTAGTTCCTTTTCATTTCTTTTTCTTATGTTTTTGTAATATTGTAACACCGCCCCAATGTTATGGGGGGCAATATATCAAGTACCTGAATAAACATAAACATACTCTTAATGCCATGCCAGTTTGTCACTATCCCTCTAGCTGCATGCACTGTGACCAATCTGCTTTGACTTTTTCAGGGTCACTCCTCCCCTTCCTCTTGTTTTGCACCTTTGAGGATGCCTTTGACTTGTCATTGTATGACTTTCACCCTATTTTAATACCATGCCAGTTTGTTGCCACCCTTCTAGCTGTGTAATTCTGTGACCAGTGTGCTTTGGATTTTTTTTTGACCACTCCTCCTCTTCCTGCTTTGAATCTGTGTGTGTGCCTTTGACTTGTTATGATATGCCTCTTTGAATGTTCAACTACCTGCTTTGGCATGTAGTTCCAAACAACTCCGGTCCAGGAGAAATTGAATCTAGTATGGTGGGGTGAGGCTACCAGGTTACCACTGTCTCATGAGCCTTGAGCTCTCTCTTCAAAGTTATTTTCAAATTTCTATTACCATACATGTTTGGAGGTCAGCATTTGTATGTAATTTATAGCAGCTGTAAATGTTGACACTTAAATGTTCTACCATTGACGTCGGAAAGCTTTGCAAAGTATGTTATAAATGTGTACACCACAGCACCAGCCATATTATGCTCCTAACATGCCTATTTTAAAAATGTAGAAACTTCTTCATAGATGGCACTTCCACACATGTAGATCACCACCCAACCAAAATTGCCATTTATACATAAAAGCCATTTCCATGGGTAAATGCTGGCATTTCTACATGGAAATCATGAACAAGGCCACTAAAATCACCCTCTTACCATCCGATAAAGACATTCTGTGTGGTAACTGTGTAGCAGCATGCTGGGAACATCCCAATGGTTACCACACAGGCTTTGCTCTAACAGGGTAATTTTATAAGTGCACCTATGTTTCTGCACATGTTTATGCAAATCATAGTATTTTAGTAGTTTACACATGTAATTTAGACAACTACCTCGTACTATTCTGAACGTATGTGCATCTGACTGACGGTGCATACTTTCACTGTGGGCATGCAAAGGGGTGGAGATAGCCGGAACATGGGCAGAGCATAAATTTATACATGTAAACTATAAAATACTATAATTTAGGACTGTTGTTGCAAAATATAGGCACAAGCACTTACACTATTCATAGGGCTGGTGTAAGTGCTCATACTTTGTTTATTGGATGCTTTTGACTACTTGCACCTCTAATTTATACAGTAGAGTGCATGTATATCTTAATTTATAAATTAAGTATGAAATGCACACATTAAAACACCATAAATCTAGCTCACCCTCTGTGTACATTAATATTTTCATCTAATGCATGGTAAGTGCAAAACGTCAGCATACTTCACTAAAAAGGTCCCATATGTCTTTAAAAGCCCAAATAGGCAAATATTTAGACTTTCTACCTAGGTGATCTGTTATAAAATTGCTCTCCAGAAGGGCAATAAGCCTCTTTGCTAGGAAAGTAATAAATGTAAGAATATAAAAGAAGGTTATGGTTTTCAAAAAAAGTAACTAAATGTGAGGGAAATAAAATTGCTTTTCATAAACGAGATCGCAGAAAGAGGGAGGAGGGCAATGATATCTGAAAAAGCTAAGAGAAGCTTGAAAGTAGTCAAAAAAGCAAAAGTGAAGATTGAAGAGAAAATAGTTAATATAATAAAATGGAGGGACAAGACTTTTTTTTACATATATTGGTTAACAGGAGAAAGCGCAATAGTGGCATTGTGAGATTTCAAAGTGAAAGGGAGGAATATGTAAATGTTCACGAAGAAAGAGAATTGCTTAACAAATATTTGTTTTTGATATTTATAGATGAAGGACTAAGTAGATCTGCAGAAAATGGACACAAAGAAACAGAAATAAATTAAGACCTTGAATGATTATCAGAAGATTGTGTTTGTGAGGAGTTGGCCAAAGCAATAGTGCAGAAAGCCTACTGGGAAATGTTTGCCTTTCTGCAGATGATATTAAAATATGCAATTTTGTAAACTCTTGAAGATGTGGTCAACAGGGAAATGAATCTAGAAAATCTTGAGGAATGATCTGGATTATGACTGCAATGATTTATGATAAAAAATACAGGGGTTGGGCATTTGGGCTGCAAAACCCCAAAGGAGCGGTATACTATAGGGGGTAAAAAAAACCTTCTATGCATGAAAGAACAGTATGATCTGAGGATGATCATATACAATGATTTTAGGGTAGCTAAACAGGTAGATAAGGGGAGGATAAAAGCTAGAAGGATGCCTGGGTGCATATGAAGAGCAATGGCCATCAGGGAAAAGAGGCGATAGTGTCTCTGTATAAGTCTCTGGCTTCCTGTGTATAATTAAGGAGAATATATCTTCAAAAAAATATAAAATATATGAAGCTAATCCATAGGGCAGCTATTACAATAGTGGTATTTAACTTAAATTTCTAAATATATGTAATTTTGGAAAAAAGGCAAAAAAGGGGAGATAAGACAGATATATTTAAATATCTCCAAGGTATGGACCTCTTTCAGTGAAAATAAATCTCTTGAATTAGGAATCACAGGATAATATTGAAAGAGGAATTTTTTTTACAGAAAAAGGTAATGGATGCAATGAACAGACTCCTAATGGAGGTATACAAGGACAGTATCTGAATTCAAGAAAGCATGGGAGAGGAAGGGGTTGTAGAAATTAGTAGTCGGTGTGGATGGGTAGACTGTATTCTCTATGCTTCTCCAACTAAAAATGTAGTCCTAGCTTTGTCAGCAATGGTCTAAAAAACAAACACCAATTGTTGTTGTTGTTGTTGTTAAGTGCTGCCGTTTCTGTGTCAACTCTTGGTGACCCTCTGGATAGTTGTCCTAAACTGTGTTTGGTCTTCAGTCAGCAGCTCATTGTTGATAGAGTGACAGCCATAGCTGCTGTTATGCATTCATCCATCTCATTTCTGGCCTTCCTCTTTTGTATTGATCTTCTACCTTGTCAAGCATGATGTCTTTCTCTAACCATCTCTCTTTGCATGATTTATCCAAAGTATGAAAGTCAAAGTCTTGTCATCTGAGCTTCTAAAGAAAGCTTAGGTTTGATTTCCTCTAGTACTGACTGGTTTATTCTTCAGGCAGTCCATGGTATACACAGTATTCATCGTCAGCACCATAATTCAAAGGCATTGATTTTCTTCCTATCTTTTTCACTATCCAACTTTCAAATCCATATGACTTGAAGAAGTCAAATCTTTTTATGGCTTGAAGAAATCAAATCTTTGTATGGAGAGAGACATCTCTGCTCTTGAGAATCTTGTCTAGGTCCTTCATCGTCATTCTGCCAAGAGCATTGTGTCATCAGATTTCTTGACTGCTTTTTGTTTCTTTATTGATAGTTAATTGAGTAGGTTAAAGTTGTCAACTATTTCAATTTCTTCTCCCTCAATGATGAACTTACTGATTTTGCCAGTTGTCAGGATTTTTTTCTTCTTTACATTAAGGTGTAGGCCCATTTTAAGACTATGTTCCTTGATCTTGAGAAGAAAATGTTTCAGATCGTCTTCAATTTCAGCCAGTAATATGCTAATATCAGCATAGCAAAGGTTGTTGATGAGTCTTCCACCAATCTTCACACCTCAGTTGTCTTCATACAGTCCTGCATCTCTGATGATTTGCCCTGCATATAAATTAAACAGGTAGAGGGAATGTATGCAGCCTTGCCATACCCCTTTGCTGATTTTAAACCATTCTGTTTCTCCTTGTTCTGTTCAACTGTTGCTTCTTGGTCAGTCTAAAAGTTGTGCAAGAGAAAGGTGTTCTGGTATACACATGCTTCTTAATGTGGCCCAGAGTTTCTCATGGTTTACAGTGTCCTAAGCCTTGCTTAGTCGATAAAACATATATAGATATCCTTTTGGTATTCTTTTGTCTTTTCAAGGATCCATCTCACATCGCGACAATGTCTCTCGTTCCTCGCCCTTTCCTGAACCCTGCTCGCCCTTCAGGCAGTTCTCATTCCAGGTATGGTTGTAGTTTCTGCTGAATAATCTTGAGTAGAATCTTGCTGGCATGTGGGATCAGCATGATTGTCTGATACAGTCAAACCTCGGTTTTCATTATTAATCCGTTCTAAGAAGTCTGACTAAAACCGAAACGTACGAAAACAGAAGCAATATTTCCCATAGGAAATAATGTAAATTCAATTAATCCGTTCCAGACACCCAGCTCCTGTCACTTCTCTCACCTGCCCGATCGTCCACAGGACAGCAAACACACAGATATTGTACTGTACGGCACTGTAATCTGATCGCTGACTCCGTCTCAACAGCAATTTGCAAGCGTACCCTGCAAGAGAAAGAACTGCCTCCCACATTCATTCAACATCTCCTGCTTACATTGACAGCTACCCTGCTACCTCCGAGCCTGAGGGGGCGCTCCAGAGAACAGGCAGGCGGTGGAGAGATCGGGGCCTTCCTCTCTGTGCAATCCTTGGCTCTTGACAGCTACCCTGCTACCTCCGAGCCTGAGGGGGCACTCCAGAGAACAGGCAGGCGGTGGAGAGATCGGGGCCTTCCTCTCTGTGCAATCCTTGGCTCTTGACTCTGACTCTTGCTCAGCTGACTTTCGCTTCAACACGCGATCGGTGAGTCCGGGGGGTAGTGCTGCCGGGACTGGGCAGGCAGTGTATACAGACCAGCGCGAGGTTGACACTTCTTCAGGAGTTGGGAGTTGTACAGTTTTCAGATCTGGCAGCACAACGAAAACCGAGGCGATATCCGATAACCGAGACAACATCTCAGTCAGAAAAGACGTCGAAAACCGAAACGTACGAAAACCGTGGCCAACGAAAACCGAGGTTTGACTGTAATTTCCACAGTCAATTTGATCACCTTTTAATATTGATATAAACACAGATCTTTTCCAGTCAATTTGTCATGATGTTGTCTACCAAATTTCTTGGCAGAGCCTTGTAAATATGGTAACAGCTACATCCGAATGCTATAATACTTCAATGGGAATGCCATCAATGCCCAGTGCATTGTTCTTTGATAAGGCTTTCAAAGCTGCTTCAATGACTTCTTTCATCGCCAATGGTTCCTGATCATAAGGTACAGGTTGAAACGGTTGTTGGTGCACTTGATCTTTATAGTATAATGCCCTGTATATTCTTTCTACCTTTTCTTGATCTTTTCAGCATCATTCATCATGGATCCTTGAGCATTCCAATTCAAGGCTGGAATGTTTTCTTTAACTCTCATAGCCAATCTTATTCTTTCTCTAATAGTTTCTGATTCTATTTCCTTTCATGTGTCATTGTAGTACTTCTCCTTGTCCTTTACCTACAGCAACAGAACTTGGGGTCAGTAGTGTGGCTACCGTGTGCAAGAGAGAAGCCCTTTAAACCTGCTCGCAGTAAAGCATGGGCCTTTTCAGCACTGGGCTGTTCTCAAGTACTTACTCGTTCTGTCCCCTCTGCCAGAAAATTTGCATCTGAGGAGGCAGATGCAGCAGCAATAGAGTGCGAACTTGTGCTGAAAGGACCCATGCTTTGCCGATTTAGTTAATGCTTCTTCTCACCCAAGTGGTGGTAGGGTGCTACAGCAGTGATAGGCCTGATAAGGGGGTAGGAAAAATGCTGCATATGGAGCGGCGGGTATGGGTAGTGAAGGATATATTCGGTGGGAGAGGGGGGAGAAGATGAGATGAGATGCTGGATACCTTGGAGGATAGGGAAGAGAGAAGAAGAGATGCTGGACACTGGGAGTGGGGGATAGAGAGGGGAAAGGGAGGGGAAAGGGAGATGCTAGCTAAGTGGACATGACAGTCCCAGAGATGATTTAAGGTGTTCACACCTTAGTCAAATCTTAAGCCTTATGCCTTCCCGGCTGTCAGAATCTATTGTTTAATTTTGAATGCCCTGCTCCTTGCTGCCCCCCTCCCCCAGAGGTTACCACCTTAGGCAACCACCAAAATTTGCCTGGTGGTCAGGCTGGCCCTGCACCTGGAGGGAGGAATTGGAGGGGGGAAGGGGAGATGCTGCTGGCTTATAGGGGGGATTGGCAAGGGAAAGGGAGCTTCTGGACTAAGGGGGAAGGGGAGTACTGCCTTGAACCATTCCTGGGGGGGTTATGTGGCTTAAGATTAACTTAGGGCATCATCTATGTACCAGCCCTTTCCACAATGATTAAAGCAAGTCTATCATTACAACCATGAACAGATAGGACACATTAGCTATTGATAACCTGCCATCTCCCTTTTCTTTTCTTTTCTTTTTCTTTAAATTTAAGATTACATAAGAATGTGGTTTAGGGGAAACTTAATGATCTGGATCTCACTTTGAGGAATAATTCAGATTTCCCATAGTTATGCATTGACATGAATTAACATACCATGTAAATGTGTTTAATTTTTTTTTCTTCTCACTTAGTAGTTTCCTAGTCAGATTAAAAAGACTGCATCTTGGCATAAACTGGGAAGTAGCAAGATGGAGACAGGAAGCTCTGACCAGTGAGCTGCATCCTTCTTGGTTGCTGTGGGTTCATGGCCGGCTCCTGAATTTTTTTTCAATGGGGTGGAAGAAGCGGAAGCAGGCTGCCCTTCCTCCTGGGACAGTTCTGCCAGTGCCTTTGACCCAGCGTACCTTGCAGGAATGTGGATTCGCGGCTGGAGGTGGAGCAGCATCTTCGGCAGCGGCGAAGGGAGAGGTGTCATCGCTGAGTGCATCGGGGTGAGCACGCCGATGGATGGAGCGGCAGGAGGTGCTTCGGCTGAGAGCTTTTCCCCTACAGAGGCTAGAAGGCAGCAGAGGGCTGCACTGAGAGGAACCTCCTCGGAGAGACGAGTTGAGGTGATACCTGGTCGTGTAGAGGGCCTTTCGGGATTGCCAGTGCTGGAAAGACCTGCGGTGATAACAATGGAAGCACTGTGGGATGGTCTAGCAACGCTGAATGCTTCCCTCAAGAATGTTTTGAGCTTTGTGAGTACTGAGATTGTTGGGGTTCAATCTTTATATGGAACTCTTTCTGGTGTGCAGGAAGAGCAAGTGGAGAGACTTTCCAAGGTGGAGCAAGAAGTTGGGCAGTTGAGGGAGTTGGTGACTGCCCAGGTTAAGGACAAAACTGTATCCTCCAGGAAAATGGAATATTTAGAGAACCAGGTTCGGCGGTGCAATTTGCGCTTTCTGAACTTTCCATGGTCTCCTTTATTGTCACCATTGGAGATGGTGAAAAAGTATTTTGGAGAGGTTTTGAAGATCTCTCCTGATCAGTTTCCACCCCTGGTGCGGGCGCAGTATTTGTCCTTGGGGCAAAGGAATCTTGGTTCCATTGCCCCTTCTGCTTCCCCTGATGTGGGTGACCTCATGGGGTTTTTAGAATCTTCCCTAGAGGTCATTACTGATAAGTCTACCCTTCTTGTTACCCTAGCATTGGAATCTGATACATTTTTTATCCTCAGATTGTACTTTAGGAATTTTAATGAAGTTTTCCTAGGGTCTAAAGTATGCATATTTCCTGATATATCTCATATTACGCAGCTGAGAAGGAAGGACTTTTTGGTTCTTTGCCCCAGGGTTGTAGCACTGGGGGCTACCTTCCAGCTTAAATTTCCAGCAAAATGTTGTGTGGTTTTCAAACAAAAATTATACTTGTTTTTTGATCCTAGGCAACTATTAGAGTTCCTTGAGGTGAGGGAAGTTGTAATGGTTGATATTGCTGGACCCTCTCAATTGGCTGACGCTTAAGTCTTCACCTGTTGCATTAATAATGATGATTAGATAGTTTAGGACTGTGTAGGCCCTTTACTGTCTGTTTAGGGTTTTTTTTCTCTAGTACTTCCTTATATTACCTATTGTTTGAGGTCTACATTTAAATGGGCGCTGACTATTTGTTTTTCTTTTCTTAATCTCCGTGTTGGAGGGAGGGGTTTTTATTTTCCTCTTTAGAATTGTCTGTACAATTATGCCCATTTTTGTATCATTCCTTGATTTGTTTTCTTGGATGTAATTTTGTTATAATTGATAAAAAAAAACCCTGCATCTTGTTCTCATGTTTAAGGAGCAGTGATAGATTATATCTTCTGATGTTTAGAGATTTTTGTTGACACAGTTCTTGTTGCTTTTTACCATACAAGCTGTGATTTTTTTTTGGTTTCCTTTTTTCTGTCCACTTGTGGATATTTTTGTGTCTACCAATGATGTCTACTTGAAAAAAATTGCAATGAATGTAAAAAGAAATTAAGACAATAAGGGGCATGTTTACTAAAATCCGCAAAATAGCGCGCCGCAAAATAGCGCACGGCAACGCGGCACTGAAACGCGCAGAAACGCGTTTAAACGCCCCGCACACGTGCGTGTCACCCCCGCACAGGTACGCGGCTCACTAACGGGCCCCGTACAAGTGCGGGCCCGCAAATGTCTGATAGAGGCGTGGAACGGCAAAAGGAGGGCGGAGGAAGGCTCCGGAGGGGCGGAGGGACGGGGTCAATGGGTGGAGAGTGGGAGGGGAGAGGCTCCCCGCACAGTATCGGGCCCGAATTTGCATGTAAAAACTACCGCGAGTGAAACACTCGCGGTAGAAAGCATTTAAAGGGAAGAGAAACCATTTCCGTCAGCAATGTACAGGAAAACCGGGGAAACCAGCAAAACGTGAGCAGTGTTATATATGTGCACAGCACAAAAGTGAAAATAAAAATAGAAAATGACCACAACAGAACTATTAAAAATAGTAATTCAGCTGGGGAACAGTTATAGTGATGGGCAAATACAGAAATCACACCCAGCAAAGCTCCAGAAAAAAAGAAATGAATTTTGGAAGGGTCTACTGAGAGGAGACTCTTCCAAAAACCATTTCCACGTTTTGGAGCTTTCCTGGGAGTGTTTGCTATGGTTGCCCATTAATATCACTGTTGCCCAGCGTGGTGATATTTTGTCCCACATTTCCCGTGGTCATTTCCGGGGTTTATGTGCACGTTTGTCACCAGACAGGGTGCATATGCCCACAGTAGAATTGCGTAGAGCAGGGTTTGTGACTCCATCCTGCCAGGCATACTGCCTCCAGGGGCTGCACTGTCTCTGTGGCCAAAGTGTGGTACAGCGGACAGAGTCATTATCTCTAGGACCAGAGGGCAGAGGTTCAAAACCCAGCTGGGGCACCTGCCAGCCCAGTCCCTATATTTTACCCACCACTAAATAAAGATAGCGCAGACACCCCTGTATGCATGGGGAAAACACCCATATTTTACCCAACACCGCACACACACCACAACAATGGGCATTACCTACAGCCAAGTCCCCCAAATGCAGTCCCATACTGCCACATTGCAATCAGGTCAACTGCTTTTTCTGAGAGAAGTTCATGCCAGCATGTTGGCGGACAAGTACATGTGGTGCAGGGGGCAGTGGCTGCTAACCACAGAAGACAGAGGCCTAGCCATGTGCAGGCTGGCACAGTCCACTGCAACAGACAGTCCTGCCGGATCCACAGTCATGGACAGTCCAGGGAATCCAACCAATCTGTGGCTACACAGTGGTGCAGTGCACACAGACAGTGCATACAAGAACAGAAGGTCACAGGTTCAAAGCCCAGCTGGGGCTACTGCCAATCCTGCCCACATATTTTTCCCACAACTAAACAGTGATAGTAAGGACACACCTTTCATGGCGGGGACATATGCAATGGTAAGACATCTATCTTTTACCCCACTGAGCACAGACACCATGAACAGGGGCAGTACCTAGAGCAGAATCACCCAAATGCAGTCCTGGTGGGCCACACACCAGTCAGGTTCCATGCTGACACTCATACAAATGCCTGTGCTGTATATCTATGCACCACCCCCATGGCATGTAGATGTAGCCCATGCATATTCATGAGGGATAGCAGGAAAACCCGAACAGTGTGATGCAAACCTGGACTGGAGTTGGGAATCTGTGCCGTAAAGCAGCAGCCATCAAGGGCAGACACACCCACACCCACAGGCCCCATTGGCCAATGTCTCCTGGAAAGGCAGAACATTGGACCGTGCATGCAGCACCCAAAACGAGCACTTGCATAACTTACCAATGTCACCCTACACCTGAGGTATACGGTACACAGCTCGGAGATGTTTGCTAGGAGCACAGGCAGGCAGTTATCCATACGTTACGTACATACTGCTAGTTGACCCCATCCAAACAATCTGTTAGGTGTTTGCGGGGCATGCTCCAGGCCTGGCCTCTGACGGTGCTTACCACCCTGGGGAGTGACCACCAGCTGTAATGCGTACCATATCCATGCCTTGCCGTGCTCAGGACCGGTTTGGTGGGCATGGCTACTTACCCCCTCAATCGTAGCACCATGATGGCAGAGGTGTGGAAGTGTGTGTCTGTCTATACAGTGGGTGTTGGCTGCAAGCCCCTTCAACAGCCCGCACTGCCAGCACTGTTGCCAGTATTGGCCAGTCAATGTGCATAATGAGGTGCAAGGTACCATGGGTATAGCCAGGGCAGGGTGGCGTGGCCAGGATGCATCTGCACTGGGCATAGGGCCCTGGCAGGGACATTGGCTGGGATATTGTAGTGTCCGGCCACCACCTACACAGACAGGGTGGCCAAAGCATGTCCTTCTGGGGGATCACGCTCACCCTGACTGTGCAGTGACCACAGCATGGCTAGGCCCCCCCATAGTGCTGTATAGTAGTTCTCTCATGTGATAGATATGGGTTTCTCTTTGGGGCCCAGTCACTGATCTATCTGCTTGCTGTGTATGCAGACAGCCCAGTTCTGGGTGCATGCATCTCCATTGGGAACATGCACTATGGACTAACCAGCAGACTGTTTGTAGCTGGTAAATGTCTTGCTATAATGGCTTGCAGGGTGCAGTGGCTGTTGGCTTGCTGCAGGGGAATATCTGGTGGTGGAGTGCAGCTTACCATACCCTGGGCTTATGTCTGTCTGCTATTGTGTTATGGTTGTGTATGGAGCTGCCTGCCCGGGGGGGGGGTGGTGGTGGTGTTCCTCAGCAGGACTGGGGTTGATGTTGCCCTCTACTGCCACCTTTGCAGGGAGGTAGAGTGTGGATCCCTTGATGGGGACCATGTTTGCCGGGGGGGGGGGGGGGTGCCTGATGGTGGCAGACAGGGATATCCATGGTGTTTGTGCAGAAACTAGCTATCTTACACATTAACACTGCTTTGGAACGCCCGCTTGGCCTCCATCAGCCATGGCAGGTGTTGTTGACCTGGTCCTGGCCACCTCATTGCACACTCAGGGTGAGCACAGTACCCGCACGATGTAACGGTGTGTGGCTACTCTGTGCCAGTAAAACACCCGGTCAGTGCCCCCTACTAGGCCAAGGTGCTGTGTGGGTGCACCCGGTCACTTCCCCCAACAGGGCCGAGGTGCTGTGGGGGTGCATTCCCCATCTTGTGTCCATCTGCGGACAGCTAATTTGCATGTGCAGTGCATCATGGGTACGGGTGGCCTAACCCTATCCTGTTGACACCAGCAGACTGTCTGTGAGGTGACGTGTAGGCTATCTGCAGCCAGCCAGGGGCCTTCTTACAGCTATGGAGCTGTAGCGCAATGGTTACATCACTGCCTGTGCAGCCAGAGGTCATGGGTTCAAACCCACAGTGGGGCCCTTTGGTAGGGCTGTCCACAGCTTTATTTTTATTTACTGTACATATGTCTATGCCGGCAAGACCACCCTCAGCTTACTATACCCATTAGGTGCCTCTGAGGGTGCTTCATAGGGCGCCCTGTAGGCCACCTTATGGTTGCCATCCCTATAGGGTGCACTATACATTATCCTGTGTCGCAACATACATGCTGCCCTATAGGGGTCATTCAAGGGTGCCTTGGCGAACAGTGCACTGTAACATGTGCCTTATGGGCCGCCGTATGTTAACATGCTGGGAGAGTGCGTTTGCTAGTAGTGATAACAAAATAAAATTATACAGCCTCCTACAGCACTCCACAACATAATACATACTGCCTCAGCAGGCATTTTTCACTGGGCATTGTGAGGAGTTGAACCCCTGATCCCTGCACCATTGGTCAGTGTTTTAACCATTGTGCTGTGGCTCTGTTCCTGTGCTTGTGCATCAGCGCGCCGCCTTGTGCCTATCAGCGTGCCGCCTTCTGCCGCCCAAGGGGACCAGTGCGCCGCCTTCTGCTGCCCAAAAATAACTGTGCGCCGCCTTATGCCGCCCAAAAAGCACTGTGCGCCGCCTTCTGCCGCCCAAAAATAACTGTGCGCCGCCTTATGCCGTTCCAAATTAATTTGCCTCCTAAAACAATGTTAATCATTACAGTTACTGCCTCAGCTGACCTTTGTCGTTGCGCACACTGGGGGATTGAACCCATGGCCCCTGCACCATTGGTCAGTGTCTTCACCGTTGTACCACGGCTCTGTTGTTTTGTATACTCAGCAGCGCGCCACTTTGCCTTTCCACGCGCTAATGTCGACCCCCGCACATTAGCACGACGCACACACGTCCGGTTGCTTACTACCGTTTTTTTTCTATTTTCTGCCTGAACCGCCCACTCCTTATATGGCACAGGCACACTAGCACGGCCCCGCACGTTAGGAATGTTTAGTAAACATGCCCCTAAGTAATAGGGCACAGGCAGGGTCCCGGCGCCCGCGCGTAACCAGGTGCCCGGCCCAGCACGGGACCCTGCACGCGCTTGCCGGTGAGCTGGTGAGGCTCGTCAGAGAGGTGACGCTGCGCGCGTCATTTGAAATGATTGGCTCTGCTCGGGGTTGAGGCGAGCGGAGCCAATCAATGCTTAGAGAAGTGCATGTGCTCCGGCATTTGTGGCATGGCCAGAGCACAGGCGGTCGGGCTGGAGGAGAGGCAGCCCACCCGCCCACCCATTCTGGCAATGGAGCGGGCAAATTGTTGGGGTGTCGCAGCGGGGGGAGGGTATGAGTGGGATCCCGGAGGTTTCCGGGGTTCAGAGCCTTTGGTGACGTGGGGTGGGGGCGGGTGCCCTCAACCCGGACAACCCCTGGAAGACTTTTGCTAGTAATATGGTGAAGTTGGATAGGGGTGGTAGAACCTGGCCATTGGTGGGACCATGGCTGGAGTGGAGGCGTGGTCGCTTTGCTAATTGCATGGCTGGTGGCTCATCGCTCCGCTGGGGGTTTGGTTGGATCTGTATTACGGTTTAATGTTAATTACTTTGTTTGGGAAATAAAGCTGCGATCAGTTGTTACCAAAAATTGTTGTCTGTGGAATTTCTTGGGAAAAAGGGGGGGGGGGCTGGAAGGGGTGGTGGGGACAGTGGCAATAGAGGGGGAGCGCCGGGTCCGGCTACCCGGTTACTAAAGAGGATTGGCAATAGGAAGACTCTCTAGTACCTTGTTTTTATCAAAGTAATATCCCTGGAGCACCAGCTGCAGGTGGGTAACAGCAGTGACCTATGGACCATGATCCTTGTGGTCTAATAACTTCCATATTGGCAATGGCTCATTCACTGATGAAAGTCACATAATGGGTACAGTATAAAAGATTATTATGTGACCATACTTTTGAGTCTGAAAGAAAATTTAAAGTACAGCTGAGGGAACAAAGGATTTCATTAAATGCTGTACACACATAGGGATATTTTTATTAAGCCGTGCTAATGGTTAGCACAAGCTGTTTGTAACTACAGCCCACTGAGTAACATGGTCTAGTTGGAAATTAGCCCATGCTAATCATTAGCCCAGCTTAGTAAACATGCCCCATAGATTTATTTCTCCTATCAATAAAGAAAATCTTACTAAAGTAAATTATAATGTGATAAAGAAAATGTTATCGAAATTAGATAGTCCAGCAAGAAACACAAAATACTCTGCAATGCAAATCTCAGTTGTTCCTTTGGTCTTCTCTGCTTCCAAGACTTTTGCAGACTAAACAACAGAATTCTCTGATACTCAGGGTCAGCCCCAGGATTGGTGCAAGTTAGCAGGCACTATGGGCAAACCTTGAGCCCCCCTTCCCAAGTTGTTGTTATTTAAATTTAATCATCATCATCTGATCACCATCCATCCAACAACATAACTGGACATCATGGGCCCAATATTTGAAGGGCAATTACGTGGTTTACAGCCCTGTAAACCACGTAACTGCTGCTGAGAGGGCTATTCAGTGGCACTAAGATGGTTAATGCCGCTGAATATCCCCGATTATGGCCCTTAAAAGCCCCGATGTTAACCGCTTAGCATTGGGGCATTGGGGGCATTCCAAGTAGAAGCTGAGGCGGAGATGATTGATAATTGGGCAGCAGCAATATTTTATTTATTTATTTATTTACATTCTCTTATAGACCACGCTATTCTGCATCAGTGCGGTTTACATTGAACAAACTGAAATTACATTGAACAGGGCATTATAACTTGGAGATAACTATTTTACAGGGAACATGGGCTATGGAGGGTTACGTGGCTTGCCCAAGACCACAAGGAGCACCTGTGGGACTAGAAACCCCAGTCCTTCCGCCCAAGGTTGCTGTCCTCTAGTGGTATTTGAACCCCTGACCTTCCAGCCTGAAGTACCTTGCCCCAACCACTAGGCCACTCCTCCACTCCT
The DNA here is from genome assembly GCA_033557465.1 of Ichthyophis bannanicus. NCBI lineage: Eukaryota > Metazoa > Chordata > Amphibia > Gymnophiona > Ichthyophiidae > Ichthyophis > Ichthyophis bannanicus. Next base: position 642,503,467 of record CM066032.1, read on the forward strand.
TGCCTATATTTTGCCTATATTTTAGGTGCAGGAGCTAATCAGGCAGCATGTAAATCACTGCTGCTCGGTTAGCTACTAAAGCTTCTGGAATATTCCCTGAATATTCAATGCCGGGGCCGCATAGCCTGCCCCATACTTTTAAATATTAATAACTTTGCTTTGTATCTATATATATAGGTTCCTGATCTCCCTGCAGCTAGAAGAACATGCTGATGGTTCTTTGTGTTGGTATGGCTGTCAGAATCTATTGTTCTGTTTTCAAAGCTGCTACTCTGCTGCCCCACAGACGTTGTATATATGTTTTTCCCCTGATGCAGGGTTTGTGCCAAAACATGTCAGGCTAGTTTTTAAGTTGATTTAACTTTATTTATGTGATAAGTAGTTTTATGTGGGTATATTAAATTGTATTCGTAATATATATATATTTTTTCTGAGACTGTTTCTTTTCAGCTATGTTCTTTGGGACAGCACATGTTTGTATGCTCATTATTTGCCCTGTGACAGGGAATCCTCTGTTTTGTGTGGGGAAATTACCCTTGCCAAAAATGGTATTTAAAGGTGATGTATCAGAAGAATTGAAAGAAATAGATAAATTGGGAAGATTTATTGCAACTATTTGATAAGCTGAAGAGTAGCTAATCACCTGGACTAGATGGTGTACATGCAAGGGTGTTGAAAGAACTGAAATATGAAATTGCAAACTTACAATTAGTAATCTGTGAACTACAATATCATCAAAATCAACTGTAGTACTTGAAGACTGAAGAATGGCCAATGTAACACCGATTTTTAAAAAGGATTCCAGGGGTAATCTAGGAAACTACAGACTGGTGAGCCTTACATCAATACAAGCAAAATGGTAGAAACTATGATAAAGAATATAGATAGTCATGGTTTAATGGCAAAAAACCAACATGGATTTAGCCAAGGAAAGTCTTGTTTTACTAATCTGCTATATTTTTTTGAAGGTGTGAACAGACAGGTAGACAAAAGTAAGCCGCTCAATATAGTGTATCTGGATTTTCAGAAAGCCTTTGACAAGGTCCCTCATGACTGATTCTTGGCGAAATTAAAAAGTCATGGGATAGGAGGCAGTGTACTATTGTGGATCAGGAACTGGTTAAAAGATAGAAAGCAGAGAGTAGCACTAAAAGACCATTTTTCTCATGGAGAAAGGTGAATAGTGGAATACCCCAGGAATCTGTGCTGGGCCCGCTGCTTTTTAACATATTCATAAATGGCCTGGAAATGCAAATGATGAGTGAGGTGAACAAATCTGAAAATGACATAAAATTATTCAAAGTTGTTAGAACCCAAGAGGATTGTGAAAAATTGGAAGAGGACCTTAATAAATTGGGAGACTGGGCATCCAATGGCACCTCTGGATAGTTGTCCTAAACTGCATTCGGTCTTCAGTCAGGCGGCTCATTGTTGTCAGAGTGGTACCCATAGCTGTTGTTATTGTATCGATCCATCTCATTGCTGGCCTTTCTCTTTTGCGTTGAACTTCTACCTTGTCAAGCATGATGTCTTTCTCTAATGATCTCTCTCTTCGCATGATGTGTCTAAAGTATGAAAGTTGAAGTCTTGTCATCTGAGCTTCTAAAGAAAGCTTAGGTTTGATCTCCTCTAGTATTGACTGGTTTGTTCTTCTGGCAGTCCATAATATACACAGTATTTGTCACCAGCACCATAATTCAAAGGCATCAATTTTCTTCCTGTCTATCTTTTTCACTGTCCAACTTTCATATCCATATGAAGTTATTGAAAATACCATGGCTTGAACAAGTTAAATCTTTGTATGAAGAGAGACATCTCTGGTCTTGAGAATCTTGTCTAGGTTCTTCATAGCCATTCTGCCAAGAGCAATGGGTCGTCAGATTTCTTGGCTGCTCATGGCACCTAGGAAAGAACAAACCAAACTATAGTTACACGATGCAAGGTTCCACATTAGGAACCACCACTTAGGAAATAGATTTAGGCGCCATTGTGGATAATACATTGAAACCTTCGGTCCAGGGGCAGAGCCAGCCGCGGAGCAGAATGGACGTGTCAATCTGAGCTCCCGTTGCCAAATAAGAATCCTGAGCTTATATCGTCGTAGATAGTCCCCCAAAAGGGAATACTTGATAGATACTGAACAGTTGAAGATATCAGCATTAAAACCAGCACGACTGGAGTATCCGGAAAGCGCCAGCTCGGCGCCGAAACGACTGAAACCTGAGGTCGGCTCCCCACAAAAAATGGCTGCGGCTGAGAAAGAGGCCGCGGGGGATGGTATAAAAGAAATTCTAGTGGAGCTAAGGAATGTGAAGGAATTGATCATGGCTAACACATCATCTTTATCAATGATACAAGAGGATTTAAATGAAGTGAAAAGCAAAATGCAAGATATGAACACTCGACTAATTACTGCTGAAGGCATAGTGCAAAAGCATGGCGCCATGCTCGAGAGCTTAGGATCTCTATCCAAGCATGTCAAAATGATCGAGACCCAACTGGAGGACCAAAACAATCGATCACAATGCAACAACATCCGTCTAGTAGGGGTCCCAGAAGGAGCTGAAGGGACGAATGTGATAGCATATCTAGAGCAGATGATCCCGGAGCTACTGAAGATTTCCTTTACTAAAGCCTTCGAGCTCGAGCGGGCGCACCGAGTACCTATGCACAGGTCAGAGAACAGTAGATACCCACGGCCTATCATAATGAAAGTTTTGCGCTACCCACAAGTAATACAAATTCTGCAAGCCTCCAAGCAAGCAGCATCGCTGACTCTACAGGGGCATAAGATTGCATTCTTTCCAGATCTAAGCAAACCAACAATGGATCGCCGGAGGGAGTTACTCGCCTGTAGGCCGCTCCTTCAAAAACTACAGGCGTGCTATGGTATCTATTATCCCAGTACAATGCGAGTGACTCTGAACAACTCTACAAGGAACTTTGTAGATGCTGGAGCTTTGAAAGCATTTTTGCAAGAGAGTGCTATGGAGACTTGAAATGCCAAGGCGAGACTTACCTCTCGAGGGCTCGGTCTGATAAGTATCTGAACCCACTCCCGAAAGGAAGGAAATGTAATGTGTTTTATGTGGGAGAGGGAATATTATATATATAGCTGAGAACAAATGACATCAGATAGACCTGGGCCAGATACTCCTTGTTGTTTATAGAACTACTGTTTTCTCACCTCAGTTAAGTGCGGTAATGATATTATGCAGAAGTAGAATCTGTTCAGTTTGTTCATGAGCATTGGGGCATGAATTGCACGATAAATAAATTAAACGGGCAACGTTAGCTATATCTACTCAGGATATTCTGCCGAGGTAGAGTGGTTTCCACCAAGAGATGTTTAATTGAGATGTTTAAATGTTTTTTTATGGATAATCCAATCCAATGAGTTATAGTTACTGCAGAGGTCTCTTAAGGGTAATTATGGTAGAGCTCTCATGTGCAGCTTCGGTCCCAATAATCACATACAATGAGTAAGTTAGTGTTGCTTACTCTGAATGTAAAGGGGGTTACAAACCCAGTAAAGCGCAAGAAGATTCTCACATACTGTCAGAAAAAGCACGCTGACATAGTGTACCTGCAGGAGACGCACCTGACCGAGCAAGAGTCCCGTAAGGTGGTCTCGACGTTTTATCAAGTAGTCACTGTGGCGCCAGCAGTCAGAAGAAAAGGAGGAGTTCTGATATTAATGCGGAAATCTCTGGCCACAAAGGTAAAGGAGATGAGAGCTGACACGGAAGGCAGGTGGGCTATTGCCACCCTGGATATCGCTCAGAAGCCCTACACGCTAATAAACATATATGCCCCAACTAATGATGAACCCTTATTTTTTGAGACGATAGACAAGGGCATGATTGATATGTTGCATACTGAAATGATAATCGGTGGAGATTTCAATCTGATCTTAGATCCACTGTTGGACAGGACCCCATATCGCCCGATCCATAAAGTGAAATCATATGCAGTACTACAGAGTATGATGAAGGAATTACAGTTAATGATGCCTGGCGTCTTTTAAATCCTACAGAATAGAGATTACACATATTATTCTCCCCCGCATGCTACCCAGACGAGAATTGACTACTTCCTTGTGACTAGTAGGTTGGTTAAACAGCTAGTAAGCTCTGAAATTTACGCGGGAACAGTCTCGGATCATTCTGCAGTCACTTTAATCTTGGATACGGGGCAGACGCATCATGCGCCCAGTCGGTGGACGTTTAACAAAGCCTTGCTAGACGATGCAGATTTTGTGACATACGTGAATAAAGAGATCGAAGCATACGAGCTAGTAAACAATCCTTCAGAGACGTCGACGTGGGCCTGGTGGGAGGGTTTCAAGGCGACCATGAGAGCACATATCACAACTTATTCTATTCAAAAGAACAGAGCCCAAAAGCAAGAGCAAAAAGATTTAGAAGACCAAATAAAAGCGGGGGAACGCCTATTGTCGAAGAGAAAAGATCCCTTGATACTGCTGAGGCTACAGAAACTAAGAAGCAAGTATAATAGCTGAAGAGCTAACCTCTATTCTGGAGACCATCTGTGCAGTCAACACCTACCATAAACCTCTAATTTTACTAGGTGACTTCAACCTCAACTCCTCTTCTAATACAGATAAGGAAACCTTCTTGCAAGCTATGGACTCCCTACAATATACCCATTAATAAATGCTCCTACGCATAAATATGGATCTACGCCAGATCTCTTCTTTGCCCCCAACCACTTTGTTAATAATGGCAACTTCTCCTCACCCATAATCACACCAGTTCCATGGTCAGACCACCTTAGAATTAAAATAGAATTCTCAAGCAAGATTGACAAACTTGATAAGATAAAAACTTCTACATTTACTCCAAGAAGATTCAAAGCTTTCAATAAAGAACAGTTCTTACTCGACACACTACCTCACCTTAACTCAGCTGAACTTGATTTGAACAAACAAGTGAACAATTGGTATAACACCATTAGCACTGCATCCAAGGCTATTACAGACTCAAGAAAGATCAAAAAGAGACATCACGCACCGTGGTATTCCAAAAGCATACGCAATGCTAAGAGAGAATTAAGGAAGATTGAACGCCACTGGAGACGATCCAAATCTCCTACCTCTCAAAATTTATATTTAATTCAGCAAAAGAATTATAACGATCTCATCAACAAAACTAAAAAAGAGCACCACACAAATACTATCCAGAAAGCATATAACAAACCTAGGGAACTTTTTGAAATTGTAAAAAGTCTAGTCAACGAACCAAGCTCTGATAGAGACATTCAGATCAGTCCTCAAGTATATGCAGATTATCTTCAAGTGAAAATAGGCCAAACCCCACCTTTAAAACAATCTGAAAGCAACAGTCTTATTTTACCAAGTACAATTTGGAACAAGTTTTACACTCCCTCAACTACACAACTTTCAGACATAATTGCTGCACTTAACACAAGCACTGCACCCACAGATCCTTGCTCTGTACCATGGATCAAAGCTACCAAGTCAAACTTTATTAATTTTATTCACCACCTCGTAACTAACTCCCTAAATCAAGGAATCATGCCAGAACAACTAAAATTAGCCACAATTAGGCCTATCCCTAAAAAAACCAACCTTGAAAAAAACAATCCAGCTGCATATAGGCCAATTTCCAGCTTACCACTCCTAGCAAAAATTATTGAGAAGGCAGTACAGCTACAGCTCCAAGACCATATTGACGAGCATGCGCCACTTGACATACATCAGCATGGCTTCCGCCCTAACCATGGTGTTGAAACGCTGCTACTATATTTATTTAATGACATCACTCAAACAATAGACAATTTCAATAGAGGAACCTTAATGATCTTCTTAGATATTTCAGCGGCCTTTGATACAGTGGACCATGCAATCCTCTTAACCAGACTAAAGAGCATCGGATTAACTGGCACCGTCCTGAAATGGTTTGAGTCCTACCTAATTGATAGACAGTTCCATGTTAAAATTGGTCTAAACACTTCACGTCACACGGTAATCAAACAAGGCGTACCTCAAGGATCTGCACTCTCCTCACTTCTTTTTAACTTATTCATCCAACCAATCTGTCGCATAATAGCAACTCATCAAATAGACTACACGATTTATGCGGATGATATCATGATTTACACTCCAATTGATATCAACTGCCCAGACTACAACAAGATTTCAAACTGCATTACCAGCATTTCCATTTGGCTAACAAATAACAACCTTGCAATAAACTTGAACAAGACTGAAGCACTTATTGTAACTAGAAACACCAGCTTTATCCCCCCACCTTACATTACATGCAACAACACAAAAATTCCAATTAAGGACGAAGTAAGATACCTCGGAGTAACCCTCGATAAGAAGCTAAACCTGCGATCTCACATAAGAAAAACTGTTAAAAACGCGTATTACAAAATGAAAATAATTAGACGACTTAAGCCTCTTATCTCCTATGAACACTTTTGTACAGTCTGTCAGGCACTTATTACTCCCATTCTGGATTTTTGCAACCCTATCTACAATGGACTGTCAAAACATGCTCTCAAGCCACTTCAAATGGCACAGAATACAGCAGCCAGAATCATCAATGGATCCTCAAATCATGACCACATTACCCCCATCCTTAAAGAACTCCACTGGCTCCCGATAATCCTTCGCATAAAGTATAAATTAATCATAAATATATTCAAAATGAAACACAACAGTTCTGCAATCAGCCTCCATGCCCTCTTACTCCATGATACCAGCAACAGACCAAAAAGGTTATCCACTTCTAACACCCTCAACACCCCAAGAAACTATTCTAAATCATGCAAGTGTACTTCACAAAGAGCAATTTCTTTGGCCGCCCCTTTAATTTGGAACTCTCTCCCTCCTGATTTACGCTCAATGGATGATTTAAAAGACTTTCGTAAGCAATTAAAAACTACACTTTTCATTGAACACTATGGGGCATGTTTACTAAAGTCCGCAAATCTGCGCGGCGCAAAATAGCGCACGGCAACGCAGCATTGAAACGCGCAGAAACACGTTTAAACGCCCCGCACACGTGCTTGTCACCCCCGCACAGGTACGCGGTTCAGTAACGGGCCCCGTACAAGTGCAGGCCCGCAAATGTCCGATAGAGGCGTGGAACGGCTAAAGGAGGGCGGAGGAAGGCTCCGGAGGGGCGGAGGGACGGGGTCAATGGGTGGAGAGTGGGAGGGGAGAGGCTCCCCGCACAGTATCGGGCCCGAATTTACATGTAAAAAATAGCGCGAGTGAAACACTCGCGGTAGAGGGCATATAAAGGGAAGAGAAACCATTTCCGTCAGCAATGTACAGCAAAACCAGGGAAACATGCAAAACGTCAGCAGTGTGATACATGTGCACAGCACAAAACTGCAATGAAAAAGAGGAAATGACCACAACAAAAGCATTAAAATAGTAAATCAGCTGGGGAACAGGTATAGTAATGCGCAAAAGTTAAAAACACACCCAGCAGAGCTCCAAAAAAATAAAATAACAGTTGTTTGGAAAGGGGCACGGAGCGGAGACACCTCCAAAAACGTCTCCGTGTATTGGACCCTTCCTGGGAGTGTTCCCTATGGTTGTCCATCAATAGCACTGTTGCCCAGCTTGGGAATATGCTATCCCCCTCTGTTCGGACGTCATACCCGTGTTATATTTGCACGTTTGTCACCAGACAGGGTGAAGGAGCTCACAGTAATAATGTGCAGAGCAGGTTTTGGAACCCCACCCTGCCAGGTCTACTATCTCCAGGGACTGCACTGTCTCTGTGGCCACAGTGTGGTGCAGTGGACAGAGCCGATACCTCTAGGACCAGAGGGTCACACATTCAAATCCCAGCTGTGGCACATGCCAGCACAATCCCAATATTTAACCCACCACTAAACACAGATAGCAGAGACACCCCTTTATTGACACAGAACAAAAGCATGTTGCAAACACCCATATTTTACCCTACACCACACACACACCAGCACAATGTGCATCACCAACAGCCGCGTCCCCCAAATGCAGTCCTGTAGTGCCACAACTGTAGGGGCTAAGGACACGTAGGTAGAGGTTAAGTAGGTAGAGGTTATGTACGACAGATGTGCCTGTACATGCCTTCACCCCACGTGCCAAGGGCCAATTGTGTCCCTGGTCATGATCACGTAATGGGTGGCCCACGTTCCACAAAAACCTTGCTAAAGAACAACAGCTAGACCGCTATACCATGTGAGCCAAATACAGTCCTGGGGTTCCACTACGCAATCAGGTCATATCCCTTTGCAAGGATAAGGACATGCCAGCATGTTGGCGGAAGGGTTCAGATGGTGGAGGGGGCAGTGGCTGCTAGCCACAGAGGACAGTGGACAGGCCATGTGCAGGCTGGCACCGTCCACTGCAACAGACAGGCCCTGTCGGATGTACAGTCATGGACCACCCAGGGATTGCAGCCAATCAGTGGCTACACGGTGGTGCAGTGCACACAGACAGTGTGTGCAAGAACAGAGGGTCACAGGTTCAGAGCCCAGCTGCAGCTACCGCCAACCCTGTCCACATATTCACCCCACAGCTACACCGTGGTAGTAAGGACAAACCTTTATTGCTGAGAACATAGGCATGGTCAATACGCCTATCTTTTACCACACCAAACACAGACACCATAAACAGGCACAATATCTCCAGCAGAGTCTCCCAAATGCAGTCCTGGAGGGCCAAACACCATTCAGGTTCCATGCTTCCCCTAAGACAGATGCCTGTGCTGCAGATGTCTGCACCACCCTCATGCTATGCAACTGTAGCCCATGCATATTCATAGGGGACAGCATGAAGGCCCGAACAGTGTCTGGAACACCAGGACTGGAGTAGGGACACTCTGCCGTAAAGCAAGAGGCAACAGGTCCAGACGCACCCACACCCACAGGCCACATTGGAAAAGCCCCCTGGGGTGGCATCTCCCAGATCTAGCTCCTGCGTACCCTAGCAATGCCACCCTATACCTGGGTACACGGTACACAGACCACAAACGTTTGATGTGGGTACTGGCAGGTAGACAGTCCTACGCTCAGCACTGTCTGCTCCTTGTGCTGCAGCAGAACAAGCTGTCGGCTGTCTGTGGTGCGTGCCCCAAGTCTGGCCCCTGACAGTATTTACCACCCTGGGGAGTGACACGCAGCAGTACTGTGTACCATATCCATGCCTGTACCCTTCCCAGGACTGGTGTGGTGGGCACGTCGAATGACTCCCCCAATAGTAGCACAATGCTGGCATAGGTGAGGGGGGGGGGGGTCTGTCTATACAGTGTGTGTTGGCTACAAACACCCTCCACAGGCCACACTGCCAGCACTGTTGCCAGTATTGGCCTGACAATGTGCATAATGAGCAGCAAGGTACCATGGGTATAGCTCAGACAGGGTGTGCTGGCCAGGATGCATCTGCACAGGGCATGGGGCACTGGCTGGGACATTGTAATGCCCAGCCACCACCTACACAGACAGGGTGACCTCTGTATGTGCTGCTGGTGGATCACTCTCACCCTGAGCGTGTAGTGATGACAGCATGGCTAGGCACCCCCATAGTGCTGTATAGCATTTCTCTCCTGTGATATATATGGGTGTCCTGTTGGGGCCTCTTCATGGACTGATCTGCCTGTGTGTGCTGCCACCCCAGTTTGGGGTGCATGCAATCCCATCAGGAGTATCCAGCATACTTTGCACAGCTGGTATGTGTCCTGATGGAGCTCCTTGCAGGGTGCAGCAGCTGATGGCTTGCTGCAGGAGAATATCAGATAGTGCTGGGGTGCACCCCTGAATATCCAGGCCTACTGTCTGTCTGATAGTGTGTTTTGGATGTGTGTGGAGCTGCTTGGACTGCCCTGTAGGGTGTCTGTCCCCCAGCAGGACAGGGGTTGATGGCCCACTCTACTGCCATTAGTGCAACGGGGGGGGGGGGGGGGGGAGAAGGATGGGGATCTGTTGATGGGAGACCCTGTTTGTCATTGGGGGGGGTAGGTACGTTGCCCACCTATGGTTCGAGGGGGGGGGGGGGGGGGGGGGAAACCACCAACTAAGACAGAAGGGGTATCCATGATGAGTTTGCAACACCTTCTTATCACACAGGTTAATACTGATTTTGAGCTCTGGCATGGCCTCATTCAGCCATGGCCGTTGATGTGGACCTGGTCCTGGGCACCACCACCCACCCTCAGGGTGAGCACATTACCTGCACAATGTGACGGTGTGTAGCTACCCCTCGCCGGCAGTCCTCACGCTCAGGCCCCCCACCAGGCCGAGGTTCTGTGTGGGTGGACACGGACAGTTCCCCCTACCATGCCGTGTAGCTTTTGGGGTGCAGTCCCCATCTTGTGTGCATCTGTGGGCAGCTGATTTGCATGTGCATTGCATCATGGGTACGGGTGGCCTACCCCGTCCTGTCTACAGCAGCAGACTGTCTGTGGGGTGACGTGCAGGCTCTCTGCAGCCACACAGGCGCTTACTCAGAGCTATAGTGCCGTAGCCCAATGGTTCCGTCACTGCCTTTATAGCAGGAGGTCATGGGTTCAAGTCCACAGAGGGGTTCTGTGATAGGGTTGTCCAGAGCATTGTACTTTTTTACTGGACATATGTTTATGGCATCAAACACACCCTTGCCACACTGTACCCATAAGGGTGCCTCTGAGGGTGCATTATAGGGCGCCCTATAGGCCACCTTATGTTTGCCATCCATATTGCGTGCACTATACATTATCCTGTGGCGCAGCATACATGGTGCCCTATAGGGGACTTGCTAGGGTGCCTTTGCGGACTGTGCACTGTAACATGTGCCTTACGGGCCTCCATATAATAACACGCTGTTAGAGCGGGTATACTGGTAGTGGGTAATAAAATAAAACTATAAGGCCTCCTACAGCACACCTCACCATAATACTTACTGCCCCAGCCAACCTTGCTCACTGGGCACTGTGAGGGGTTGAACCCCTGACCTCTGCACCATTGGTCAGTATCCCAACCATTGTGCTAAGGCTCTGTTCCTGTTTGCTGTGCACATCAGTGCGCCACCTATGCCGCCCACTATCGGACTGCCCCCTCATACATCAGCGCGCCGCCCTCTGCCCCCCAAACCTAACAGTGCGCCGCCCCCTGCCGCCCCCAATGAACGGTGCGCCGACTCATGCCGTTAAAAATAAACCGTGCGCCGCCTTCTGCCGCCCAAAATTACTACACCTCCCACAACACTTTTTCCCACTACATTTGATGCTGCAGCTGGCCTCTTCCATTGAGCACAATGGGGTGTTGAACCCATGGCCCCTGCACCATGGGTCAGTGTCTTCACCATTGTACTACGGCTCTGCTGTATGTTTACGCAGCAGCGGCCCACTTAGCCTTCCCACGCGCCAATGTGGGCCCCGCACATTACTGCGACACGCACAGGTTTGCTCTGGTGTCTGTCTATGTCCGCCCTGAAACGGCCACTCCGTATATGGCACCAGTACACTAACGGGTACCCACACAGCAACCTTCTTTAATTAACATCGCCCTTATTATTGGCAGTCATTGCAATGTGAAAGCCATAGCACATCACATCATACAGAAGCCAAAGAACCATTGTGTATGTGTTGATAGGTTCAAGACCCAAATGTGTATACACATCAACATTCGAAAATGGTGTTCAGTTCCGTAAGATAAATGACACACAACAGTGTATATGTAATGTGTGTCGCGCAGGTTCTAGCGATAAACTTTTCTGTGCGCATTTGCGTGACGCAGTTGCACGTGAAATATTGCAAACATGCGCCAGCTGCGTAGGCCACATGCACGTACTGCGTTCGGTGCGCACATGGACGCCATATGTTTCTGAACTGCGCCATATGCGTGGCGCAGGTGCACGTAAATTTGCGCGTCAGGTGCCCTACGCATGTGCGTGATGCACGCTGCGTCCAATCAGGTGATAATATCTGAAAATGGCGCCCAGAGTAAGGAAGCCCTCCTTCAACCTCCGAGAGCTCAGGCACCTGTCCCGGCTGATCGCACCACGCCAGCACAAGCTCTTCCCAGGGGCCACCGGGCACAGGGACAGCTCCAAGGTCCTAAGGGCGTGGCAACGTCTACAAAGACGGTTCAATAGTGAAGCAGACTACCCACGTGAGGTAAGTGTATGGTGCCTGTACCTCAAAATGAGATCTGTAGCCTGTGCTAATTGCAAATGTCCATGCTGTTGTTATGAGGTACTGTGAGTCAGTAATGTGCACAAGATGAGAAGACATAGCAAAATGTATCTGTGTCATTTGTGAGTGTGTTGACCTGCACCCAGGTGGTGATGGACATGGTCATAGAGGTGTCCATGCTACCCTTGTGGCATGTCAGCTGCTGCCATGGCTGTGCCACAACATACTGTAATTATGCTAGACCCTAGATCAGCAGATGTAAATAGAAACAACAACATATGGATATGGTGGGATCAGTACCTGTAACAAAGCACCTTGGGACAAGCACAAGGATAAGTGAAACGTAGCATTGATGGTATGTCACACACCCAGATGAGATGGGCAGTGTTGGCCATGTTGTTCAATACACACGCCTATCTGCATGGGTCCACAGCGCCCATCACAGTGGGCTAGCAATCACCCTGGAGAAATGCTTGTGCGTGCCCATCCAATTTCAGGCATCCACCCTATCACAAGGAGGACAGAGAGCCCATCACAGTGTGTTTGCTGTCAGCCCTGTGATATTGGTCTGTGTGCTGTCAGAGCCCCAAACACTTCCCCTAACTGCAGAGGTCCATAGAGCTCATCCCAGTAGGCTCTAAGAAACCCATGGAAAATGCTTGTCTGTGCATGGGCAGGTTAACACATACACCCTATCCCCTGGATTCCATGTGGACAATCGCAAGGGCTCATCTGGCACCATGGAGATATGGTTGTGTGTGCTCTAACAGTTTTGCTGTATGCTCCCTATCCCCTGGAGGCCAGGTATGCCACTACAGTGGCTCATCTGGCACCATGGAGATATGGTTGTGTGTGCTCTAACAGTTTTGCTCTATGCTCCCTATCCCCTGGAGGCCAGGTATGCCACTACAGTGGCTCATCTGGCACCATGGAGATATGGTTGTGTGTGCTCTAACAGTTTTGCTCTATGCTCCCTATCCCCTGGAGGCCAGGTATGCCACTACAGTGGCTCATCTGGCACCATGGAGATATGGTTGTGTGTGCTCTAACAGTTTTGCTGTATGCTCCCTATCCCCTGGAGGCCAGGTATGCCACTACAGTGGCTCATCTGGCACCATGGAGATATGGTTGTGTGTGCTCTAACAGTTTTGCTCTATGCTCCCTATGCCCTGGAGGCCAGGTATGCCACTACAGTGGCTCATCTGGCACCATGGAGATATGGTTGTGTGTGCACTAACAGTTTTGCTCTATGCTCCCTATGCCCTGGAGGCCAGGTATGCCACTACAGTGGCTCATCTGGCACCATGGAGATATGGTTGTGTGTGCTCTAACAGTTATGCTTTATGCTCCCTATCCCCTGGAGGCCAGGAAGACCATCCCAGTGTCTAATCTGGCACCATGGTGATATGCTTGTGTGTGCCTAACAGGTTAAATGCATTCTCCCTATCCCCAGGATTCCTGTGAGCTGCGCAATGCGTCGTGTTAGTCACCCTTTTGCTAATGTGTGTGCAGCTGATGATCTGTGGTTGGACAACCAGCCCACAGGGGGACAGATCAGCAATAGCTATGGTGGGTATGTCAGTAAGATAATGTGTATGTTCATGGCAGGTAGGTTGGACCTATACCATAGTTTGTGAAGTGAATATCTCATCACACATGTCTGTGATGTCTCCAGATGATATGCTAGCTGCAGAGGTTAATGTGTGTAACAGCACCCCATCCCCCTTAGCCATTATATGTGTTATCAGAAACCTGTAGCAGAGACATGTCCCCATACCGCCATGCAGATTGTGGTTCAAAACCTTAACACCTAAGATAAATCCAACAACATCAGACACATGGACATCACTGATGGTGTTTCAGTGACACATGCAACTGATGTTGCTGGATAACACATACATAAACCCACACATGAGCACTGGTGCAAAGAGCCGTTATGTTGGTTTGGCCCCTGTCGATATTGCTTCCACAAAACACCTTCTGTCAGCCCAGCTGAACCAGTGAATATGAACATAACAACATAACCTAGGCCATACAGGAACAATACCCACCCCTACCCCTACATTACGCTGACATCAACTGTGTGCAACGTAGGTTGCACATAGCCAGCAGCTTGCCCATATGACACACCTCCCACAATGCAGCCAGTGGTGCAAGCATTGATATTGTTGGCCCTGTCAAAGGTGAATGTTTATGTTAGTGTCCCCTGTCACAGTCAATAGGGCCACCCACACAATGACTCCTCTCACCACACTCCGCCAATGATTGGTTGCATATCAGTTTGCCAGTGGGGTTGAGTACCAGGATGTCTAAAGAGAATCTCAACATAGATGTGTGTAACACAGCACATGCAGTGTAACTGTGACTAGCATGGACAACATCATTGGCAACAAACTGTGCAATGTTGCTACAAGGTCATGCAAGGATGCGATAGGGTATGTACAGGATGTGCTGAGGGAGCCATGTACACTGGCCACAGGTGTCACTGCACACATGTGCACAGACAAAGCAACTAATGCAGGTGGTACTGTGACCCCCAAATGTTCTGTGAACAAAAGGAGGTAGGCCTTCCATGTGTGTCTATATTGATGAAACCCCAGGATGCATGAGAACACACCCCAGTGTCCATTTTAAATGACATCATAAGCAAACTAATGTGTATGTGTGTTGTGATGTTGGCCGTGCAATATGGCTCTTCCTAGGTCATGGATTGCCAAACATCAAGCAGGTCACTGTGTCTGTCATTGCATGACACTAGTTATTGTAGTGAAACACGTGTGGCAGTGTATGTTTATTTTGTGTGTCATCTGACCTATATGTCACAATGTACACAAATGGAGGTTCCATAACCCCCCACACACACGTGAGCCATGAGATAACAGGAGTATGTCACTTTGTAGGTTTCCCCCCGTTTGCCAATAGGCCATAATGAAATATGAATACTTAAGACGCCTTGCTGGTCCACCCCCCACGAACCATGTAAGCTTCCCTGAAGGCCCTTCCAGGCATGGCCCGTTTGGGCTGACTGCCCTGGGCCACACCCAAATGATGTCACCCACTTTTATCTGACACTCACACAGGATGCTATAGAAAGAGGTGGGGAATAAGAAGGCAGCCACAGTCCATCAGCACACCTGTGAAAACAAACTAGCATGTACATATACGTTGCAGCCAGGTGATAGACCATGTTATGTGTGTATCTGGTGACAGCATAGCCAAACCCCTGTCAGAGTTTACCTGGCGTAACAGCAGCATGAGGAAATAACAGCCCCCCCAATCCCCGGGGGGGGGCCCCACTCCATGTCCATGTCACTCTCACACGTTTTTCTCAATGTTGATCCCTGTGTAAGCTGTATACCTCACCTGAGAGAGACATGTTGGACAGGGGAGGGGCAGTGCATTCACACTGTGGGATGCTGACACACACCGTCACAAGGGATGAGGGTCAGCTGTGACACACAGGCTCCCTTGTCACCAGCGGAGAACCCATGGCATGACATATGCGTGTTGCCCATGGAACTGCCTGCTGACAGGTGACAAACTATGCAGTACATGACACACACACACACAGCACTGTCGCAGAAGCAGCAAGACCCTGTGCACAGTGATGTGTGTGTGTGTGTGTGTGGGCAAACCAGCAGAAGGTGACCAGTCACTAATGCCCTCACCTTTCCTTTGCATATCCACAGATCGAGGATCTCCGGAAGAAGGGCAGGGAGCTGCGCCTCCACCATGCTGCATACCTTCAGCGCCTCCAGGGTGAGAACTCACAAAAGGGTGATGATGTATAATAATGAGAATGTCACGTATTTGTAACTTATGTCCCATTATCAGAGATGCCTTTGTGTTACCTGCCTATGTAGATGTGCTATATTTCTGACAGAGAAACGTGCTGATGGCTGTCATGTTCCACAGATGGTGATGGCACCGAGGATGAGGCCACCACCTCTGCACACCTCTTCCGAAGGACACCAACACCACATGATGCAGAGGTGGTGGTCCTGGACACCACAGAGGAGGAGGAGGAGGAGGAGGAGGAGGAGGTGGTCGAGGATGATGAGGTGGAGGTGGTGGAGGCGCAAACACCTGGATCACCTGAAGAAAGGACACAGGAGGGCCAAGAAGGACATTCTGAAGGGGTGTCTGTGGGGGAGGCAGGGTTGAGGGCGGCTGCAGGTGATGTGGAGGGGGGGATGTTTGGGAGGGATCAGGGGTGGAGGATTTCCCAGAAGGGGTTTTGGGATAGTGATGTTGAAGACAGGGCATCACAGGGCACTGTGGCCTCCCCCCAGCCACTGCAGTTGCCTCCACCATCCAGGGCCACAGACAGGCCCTATGCAGATGCCACCACACAGACAACATTGACAATGTGTGTGTGTGGTGGCATATGCGTGGACCACCTGTCTGTGGCCTTGGATGGGATGGAGCAACGCATACATGAGATGTGTCACTCTCAGCAGTGGCTGGCGGGAGTGATTGAGAGGGTGGTTGCCGAGGTGGTACGTCTGCCATGTCGGCAAGCACCCCCTCAATGGCGTCACTGGCGTCAGTGATTGTGCTAGTGACGTCACCACATGTGCCCTGTGCTGCCCTGTCTTCCATCAGTGGGCATGCTGGGGGAGGGTGGGTGTCACCTGTGTGTCTGTTTTATGTGTGTGTGTGTTTTATATTTGCGTGTGGGCGTTTGCGGGGAGGGGAGGATGTTTGGGGAGGGGGGGAGGGTGATGGTATTTTCCCCCTTCCCACGTCTGTAAAGTTTATCCCAGTTCTGTTTTCCATCATAAAATATATTTTTGAAAAAACCTGTAATGCTCACGTGTCTGACCTAGGCAAAGTGTGCGGATGTCAGCATGTGATATGTGTGGGTGCACATATGTTTCTGTGGTGCAAACATGTGTGTGAAACCAACAGCACCCCCCAAATAAGGTGTAGATGTTCATAATTAGGGGTCTACAGTAACCATTGCAACGTAGCAGCTGTCTCACTGATGTACATGGCACAGGAATGGTCCTATGTGGAACAAAGGTCTACACATATCTGAGTCCCAAACATAGGCAGACCACCCATATCTGCCTCTGTCACAGACGTACCTATGGTGTGTTGGGAGGCAGGAGATTATTGATGTGGTCAAGGGAAAAAGCCACATATATGCCACCAATGAGTGTTCTATGATGGGTTTCTCACGGCGATGAGTATGTGACGTACACACGCCATTGGGAACATAGTCCCCCTGTGACCACATGGATGTCTGTGCACACTGTGCCGCTGCATCCCCAAGGATGTTGGGAAACAAGGTGCACGTGACACATCACATGTGTGTGCAGCATGACAATCGTAGCTGACTCTGTTGAGGTATTTGCAGCAGGGAACCTGTGTGTGGGTCATCTACTGTACCCATCACTAGATGACCTGGGCGCAGCTCATTTAGGGTTTTCACAAACACCCCCCGCCTCCCTGAGACACATGGGACAACATGGACACTCATTGGACACACACACTGTATGTATAGTAATACAGCTGTTTATTGTCACAGCGTAAGTCTCATAATTAGCTTTCCATATACACATGGATATTCTAATGTGTGTGCGTTACAAATTTAAGTGTTACCTGACACCCACACAACATATGATCTGCATATGTAAGCTTTTGACATGACACACATAACAAACACCTCAAAAACATGTTGAACTGGATACATAATTGCTCTAACTGAGCATTGTAAGATCAACAAAAACTAGGATTATACCATGTTATTGCATATATCATGTTTCATTATTGGCGACGTGGTCGCCCACGCCTGACACGTCGGGCCCCCTCCCCCCTCCCCTGGCCACGACCCTCTTCTCGAACCCGTGCTGGTGGTGGTGCAGGAGCAAGTCGGCGCATAACATCCAGCATGCCCTCAAGGGCCTCACATATCCGGGTGACGGGCATGTTTTGGACCGCCTCATGTAATTGATGGATCTCACCACACACCTGCCTTGTGTTTTGCTCCACTGCAAGGCGTATCCGCTCCAGAACACGTCGACTGCCTGTGCATGGGATACAGCGTGTTATATTCCATACATCTCCACTACTCCAACGCCATACACAAACATTTAATGTACATGCCACACGATTGGTGATGTGATAGGGCAGACTCAATCACAGAAATGGAGAGGGCCAATATACATAATGTCCACAGTAGTATATGGCAGGCAGACAAACCCAGAGGGCACATCACACGACGTAGATGTGGTATGCCCTCACAACGATTTACAGGCTGTGGTGAAACACCCATATACTACAGTTGTGGCAACAGGATTAGCCAATGACAGCTCTCACATAACCATCGTGTAGGGGAGCTTGCGCATGCATGAGCCACAACTACATCAGCTGGACACCAACGGAGATGAACACAGGAAGGTCGAGATATGACATCACAATTGATGACACATGTGGAGGGAAAACACATTCTCTGACAGGGACATGTGTTTGTTAATGAAGCAATGGGATGTCTGGTAGGCACAGGGATGACACACCTTACCTGTACATGTGCACCTCTGCTGCACATATGTGACTCCTGAGTGATACATGTGCACCCTCACTGTAACACAGAGGAGGGTCTTTGGTCCAGATAATGTAGGCCATGTAACAAATGTGTAGTTTATTTAGTTATTTATTTATTTTTACTGGTTTTCTATACCGCCTTTTCCTTAAATCACAGCGGTTACCAAGACACAAGAGGGGAGAACAGAGACAGGGGGGCATACACTGACTAAACTTAAGAGTGAAGGTAAAATTGGGATACACAACATCAAGGAACTGTTACAGTAAAACACGTTACATGCAGGCTATAATAATAGAGACTGTTAGATGTCTGTGCCATAGTACTCAGTGAAGAGTACAAATGTCAGTTGTTTTCTGAACTCCTTTAAATCATCCATGGATCGCACATCGGGAGGGAGAGAGTTCAATATAAGTGGGGCCGATAAGGAAATTGCCCTTTGTGTAGTACATTTACACGCTTTTCTGTTTGGACAGAGCAGGGGAAGCAACAGAGGGGGACATCAGAGCTCTACAAAGACATGGCTATGTTTCCCGCTACCCGCAAATGCAGACATTGAGGAATGGTCATATAGCTTAACATATGCTCATTAACACAGCAGACTATGGCTAAGTTGTCATTCTGCTGTGTACAAGACATTTGGGTATCTGCAGAGCGGCAGGATGTAGCTTTCCCAATGTCTGTATCAATTTATGTTGTCATAGAGTGCTGGGCCGTCAGACACATTCCTCATATGTCTGCATCCATGTGTATCAACCTGAACATACACTATTCTATTGGGGGTAGAATGCTATCATTTCAGGTACCCTACAACCTTTGGGTATCACACATCTAAGGTAATCAAGCAGAACATGTAACGTGTGGAGGTAATGTTTGAACAGCCACCACACACACACCAACTGTGGACTACTGGTGTGTGTGTTGTGGTTGTGACAGTCTATTGTCACCCACCTTCAGCATCACGATGTGATGATGCACCATAGGCCCTCATCTCTGCCATCATCAACTCCGGGAGAGGTGTAGGTGTTGGTTCTGCTGGCATGGGTGGTTGGCTGGTCTCTATTGCTGCTTCACGCAATGGTGTCATGGCGCGCACGTGTGGCTCCAGGGACTCATCGCCAGCACTTGTGCTGCCCCCAGAGACAGCAGCCTCTGCCTCCATCAGACTCATAGGGGCTGCAATGTAGACCTCCCCCTCCTCCTCTTCCACCACCCCGGCCTCATCCTGCTCCTGCTCCTCCTCTGCCCCTCCTCCTCCTCTTCCTCCGCACCCATTTGACTGTAGTCACCTGCATTGGGAGGAATCAGAGAGAGCACACATATGTTTCAGCAAACCACATATGTATACATGTGTGATACATAACACACAGACAGGATGTTTTGCGTCCGTTCATGTGTGCTGCATACCGGACACCGGACACACTCCCATACGTGTGTGTCACCACCATGTGTCTGGGTTAGGGACACATGTGTGTGCTGTGCCCATGCACAGGTGGCAGATCGCCCCTTCTCCTGTTCATGGTCACATTGCACATGTTTGCCCATAGCATCCCGTTCCTCTGTTTTGTAACATATTTCCGCACATGCGTGTTACTGCCCCACCCTAACACCTGCTTTATGCAAATCACTGCATGTGTGTGTTGGTTTGTGAGTATGGGTCATATTTGTATGTCATATGATTCTCTCAGTGCTACATGTGACTCGCAGTGACCCATAGTGCAGCGTATGGCAACTAGGCATCACCTTTGGGCCCACTGGGGTGCACATGCAGCACTGTATTGCTGTCATGTCATACAAACATGCCTTGGAAATGACCAACACAGTCATGCAGTGTATGGAAATCACAGTTGTTTTGTGTCTGGTGACTCATGTGTGTGTGTGCTTCATTATGCCATATTCTCGTGGGATGGGTTGAGGAGGTATGTTTGGATGTGAACCCCAGACATGTCAACAGAAATGGTGAGGTAAGGATATTGCACACACATATCACAACAGGATGGCAACATGATGTGGATGTTGTGGACACATATGGGAGTGTATTTGCATAGGACTGCCCTGTACGGAATATGGAGATTGTACATGAGAAAGAAATGATTAGTTAGTGTACATACCTGCATGTGGATGTGCGCTATCCAGGGCCTCTGGCAGTCCACGAAGGTAGATGTCTCCCAGCCGTGCTGCCAAGTTCTTGTTCCAGGGGCGAGAGTGTGGGTGTGTGAGGGTGGGTCCGCCACCTGTGCCCATAGCATGTTGTCTTACAGCAACCATGTGCTGACGGACACCTCTCTTGATGTCAGAAAACCTCTTTTTTAAGCTGTCTACATCACGTGTGGGGCCCCCTGCCCCACACAGTGCAGTACGCAGATCCTCCCACACTGCCATTCTGTTTGCAACAGATGTGCGTGTGCTCATTCTGCCAAATAATACATCGTAGTTGTCAAGGACATGGGAGAGTAATATATGGTTTTCACTGTCACTGAACTTTACAGCTCTCCTCCTTTGTGTTGCTGGCACAGGGACCCTTTTTCTTTTGGCCATTTGGCTGTAATGTGACGGCTGTCGCTCAGCAGATGGCCCTGCCTGTTCGTGGCTAGGCTGTGCAGTCTGTGCCCTGGGTGACTCATCACCAACTGGCTGCCCCACATCCTCCGCCTCCTCACACTGGCCCTCTCTGTCACTGTCCCTCTCCATCTCCACCTTGAACACAGGCACCTCTCAAACAACCCCCCGTTCACCAACACACAGCAGGACACAGCACACACAACAGATAACAATAACACTACAATAGAGGACACAATACAGTACACTGTAACACAGGTGCTGTGTCAAGTAAATGAGCACATTTACACAGATACTACAGTGATTTTTTAATTTATCCTCTCCCTCTATCCTGTGCCGTACCCCTACCTCAGCCTCTCTCTCTCAGACTCTGCTTCAATCTCTATATCCCGCCTTCCTCTGACTTCTTGCCACCACAGCCTCACTCCCTATTGCACACTGTACCTTTATGTCTCACTCCTTCCTCTGGACTACCTCTAACCCATCCTCTGGCTCTGGCTCACTCTTTACCTCTGTGTCTGTTTGTGAAACTCCTCTAACATCCCTCAACGTGTGCCACGTGTTGAGGCCTATTTATACGGTATTTGCACGTTTGATTTCTGCACATGCGCATTTGTGCAGGCGTGTATTTGGTGGGACGCGCTCGTGCGTCGCGCTCATGCACCGTGAGTGTGACGTCATACGCATGGGCGTTTGCAGGCGTCAACACACACATGCGCCGAGGGAAATAGTGGTACGTATGTGTATGGTCACGCATACGCATTACGTGGAGTCCCGCATGGGCGTCTGGGTGCTTTTTTGCGCATGCGCAAGGCGATGCGCATCTGCGTGTCACCACGCACATGCTGACACCCATGCGTAGAGTCGCGCATGCGCGTGACTCTAGACCTTCGTCTGCGAGCAGATGCGCATGCGCATTGGACGTCACGGCAAGGAAAAAGAAATATAGGTGAGGGAGAACAGCTTGTCGACGTTGAGGGTTGTAGGCGGAGAAGAGTAGAAGTGTGTTTGGTGAGAGACAGTAAGGGAGTCCGAACAGGTGTATGTGTAGATTGTTTGGCTGGTGTTTGTATTGAGGATTGTATTGTCTTGTGTGTGTATGGTCTGGTGTGTCTTGTAGTTTTGTACAGTGCTTAGATAGTTTATTGTGTGTGACATAGTTATTTGTTTCTTAGTTTGGTGGGAGGAGTTTATGGCGCATGTCTATGCTGCTGCATGTGTCCTGTGCAGTGGGCAGATGCTTGGGTTGCCGGACACGGGAGATGGTGTCGATGGGGCTGGGGCACAGGGCATGGGTATAGTCCCCGCAGCAACTCAGACCTGCAGCTGTGGTGGCGGTCCAAGCCTGTGTTGTTCGTGCACGGCGCAGGAGGCGTGCCGAGGTGCAGGCTCGGCAGCCACGCCTCTACAGGCCCCGTCCCCAGCTCTATGACATGCGAGAGGACCAGGTCATCTCCCTTTACCGACTGAGCACAAGGGCTATTAGGGGTCTCTATGAGGATCTTAGACCTGACCTCGAGCCCCTGACTGATCGGTCCAATGCCATACCTGGTTTAGTCAAGCTCCTTGCTGCCTTACATTTCTTTGCCTCCGGCTGTTTTCAGACATCTGTGGCCACAGTGGGTGGCATGAGCCGGCCCACCTTCTCACGATGTCTCCACCAGGTACTGCGTGCCATGGTCAGCCGGATGGGGGATTACATAGCCATACCCCACACTAGGCAACAATGGTGGACCCTGAACCAGGCCTTTGAGGCATTAGCCGGGATACCACACGTGATGGGAGCTATTGATTGCACACATGTTGCCCTGGTCCCGCCTAGAGACAGGGAGGTAGCGTACCGCAACCGCAAACACTACCATTCCCTGAATGTTCAGGTTGTATGTGATGCAAATCAGCATATTCTGAATGTGGTCCCTAGGTTTGCAGGGTCCACCCATGACTCCTATATCCTGCATCACTCGGCAATATTCACACAATTTGAGGAGGGACGTTTTGGCGAATGTATCTTGCTGGGTGAGTATGTCAGGGTCTTTTATTTCTGTATGTCATTATACATGTTTCTATTTGTGATCACAGTAGAGGTTTTATATAGTTTGACACATGCACTTTGCATATGATTTGATGTTAGTCACAGGACTGGTGTTGGTATACATTATTACATGTTTTTGTACGTCTGGTACGACTAGAAACATTAACCCTACATCATGATTATCCTCACAGTCTATGACCGTTATATGCACATGTTGTACATGTGCTGCCACCTCAGTGCAGACATCTATGTTGTTGATGATGACCTCATAGTGCATGTTGGTAGCATATGCAAACATGGGGTGGTTGGTGGGTGTGGGTTTGTCCACCACATACACCTGTGATGATGTTTAATTGCTGGATAATGTTTCTCCGTCATTTAACATGTCTGGTTCTGGATAACCCTAATAGTACACACATGTCATGTGCATGTCAGTTTTGACAACACGCACGCACTCTGTGATGGAGTTGTCACCCAGGGCTCAATATCTGACATGAGTAGGTGTATATTAATATCTGATAGATGATGTTGAGGTTTTCCAGCAGGGGAAACACGTGTGCATATATTTGGCCAGACATATTGCCTATGTCACAGCAGACTTGGCAACAATATGTAGTGTTTACAGTAGCCTCTGACACTGTAGTTGAGGGTACGTTTGTGTCATCTTGTCTGGCCATTCTCATTTCACATCACATTGTGTAAAATGTACAGTTACAGCAAGGGGACTTACGTGGGTGCATACACAGCGGTATGGGAACCAGCTACACCAGACGGTTATGTGCCTATGCCATATGTTTTGGGGGGCAAACTAATGACGGGTACAGTGGTGCATGTTGGACGACCGCACCTTCAGAGGGATGTGTACAGGATGGGGACTGGGAAGAGTATGGGCTATGACAGGCATTGGCGCGCAACAATACACAGTATTTTGCCTGACAAAATAAACATCATATGTTGCCATTCATAAACAGGATGTCTACAGGTGATATGCTTTTCATTCTTACCTACCACCATGGCATACATGGTGTGGTATGTGTGCCACATGCAAATGGCTGTGTGTTTTCCCTTGGTTATTGATGAGACATACCCTGTGATTATGGAGCATTGGATTGCTATTGTGGTGTCACCATTGTGGGTTTGCAGATGTGGACAGTAACTGCAATCACCATACGCATGTAGCACACACACACACACACATTATTTAAGGGTGACTATGGTCGTTTGTGATATTTTGATATGTGTTTACGGGCTGGATAAGCCATGTTTAGCTTGTATGTCATCATAGGTATATCTGATAGAGCTGCATAGTTTGCAGCTGTATATTGTTGTTCACACTGTCTTGTTGGTTTCTTTCTCATGTCGACACAGCTGTCAGGACTGTGTCACATGGACCCCTACATTTACATGCAACATTTCTTTCTGCAGGTGATGCAGGATATGGTTATCGCCCCTGGCTGCTGACTCCTGTTCGTCAGCCACGGACACGTGCAGAGCAGAGGTACAATGAGGCCCATGCCTCCAGCCGCTCTGTCATAGAGCGCACCTTTGGCGTTTTGAAGAGTCGCTTCAGGTGTCCCTGGATAGGACAGGCGGGGCCTTACAATATAAGCCACGCATTGTTGCCGAGATAATCATAGCCTGTTGCATCCTGCACAACATTGCTCTCAGGCACTATATCCCTGCAGAAATTAATGAGATCTTGAGGAGGATCCATTGTGCCCCCCTGTACGTGCCAGTGGTGACACACGGGAGGGCTCAGCGTTCAGGCGGAGGTTGATTGCAGAGCTGTTCACATGTACGTATTAAGTTCGCTTACGACACACATGTGCTATACAATGTGTGTAATGTTTATTGTGTTATGTGTTAATGTTAACATGGAATCTGGATGACACACTGCAGTACCAGTTGACTCTAAATTGCCAACATCACATATGTCCCATGGGTGTGCCACAAATAATGTGGGATTTGCACAACAGCAGTTGGTGGCAGATGATGTGGGGGTT